>NW_019167827.1:9981251-10196829 GCF_002303985.1 Durio zibethinus
TTATTTTGTCACATCATTGCCCATTCTAACCCTAAACATCACCCGAACCCTAAATCCCATGCAAACCTTAAACCCTTACTTAAACCCTAAACCTTCACCCAAATCCTAAATCCCATGCAAGTTAAGACCCTAAACCTCTCTGAAACCTTAAAACACCATCCAAACCTTAAATCCCTATGCAAGCCAAAACCCTAAACCTCTTTTAAACCCTAAACACTCACCCCAACATTAAATACTTACCCAAACCTGAACCTAACCCTTAAACCCTAAACTAAACCTAAAACCTAAAACGAAACTCCAAACCCAAGTTGAAACCCTAAACATTCACCCAAACCTTAATCACTCACCCAAACCCCAAACCTGAATATAATTCTCAAACCTAAACCCAAACCCCAAACCCAAGCCTAAACCTTATACTACCCCTAAAACCCTAATCCACCCTAAACCTATTCTCATACATTTTGCATTACACTATAATATATCATTGCATGTACTATTATGTTATCATCTTATTCACGCTTTTGCATTTCATCATTCATGATTTTAATTACCATGCATTTATTATTATGTTCATACAACCATCTATATATTTTGTAAATAAAATCCTATAAAACAAATATATCAAAATAATAATAAGAAGGAAATATTTCAAGTAAAAATAACCTTCGAGATCTAGCCTAAATATAGGGGGACTATCAACGGTTATCATTTATGAGAAATATTACTTTGGTTTTATAAGGCATTTTGAAAACTCCTAAAATTAGAATTATTTTTAAAGCTCCACCTAAATATAAGGGAGTTAAAGAAGTGTTTCGATACTTAAAATTTTTCATCTTAATATAAGAAAATTTATTTTTATTTACCTTAGAAAAATATAATATAATAAAACAAAAATGATTTGTTTTCAAAATTAAAAAGATTTGATTTGCTTGAAATAAAGAAATAAAGGAATTAGTTTATAAACATTAAAAATAAGATCATTTTTACAAAAGCTCAAGGATAATATACAATCAATTGAAACTGTTTTTAACAAGCGTTGTTGAGGTGCTAATCCTTCTCCACGCATAATCGACTCTAAGACCCAACTTTGGTTTTCATAACCCAAAATTATTCTTTTAATAAACTTTAAAACCATTTTAAATGTTTTATTAAAAGGATAAAATTTTTAAGTGACCAATCACACCCTAAAAAAAATTGGTGGTGACTCCTCAATTTTGATATGTTTTGAAAATATCCTTTTGTTTTGTCTCCTTATGTCTAGTGGTTGGGTTCTCAAACCCACACATTGTGACAAACATCATTGAGTGATTTTTGTTCATTCATTAAAATTGTCTTAAAAGACTTGAAAACTCAATATCCAATTTTAGCTTATATAGATATAAATATAAAAATGGATATATTGTTTATATTCTTGATGTTGCCAAGATTTTCATGGCACCAGAATTGAACATGACCCTTTTTATATGTGTTTCTATTATAATTCCATAGTATCTCCCTTGGAGATCTCTCACAAATGCTATATGCATGGTGGATATATTAAATATAAGTGCATTTTATCTTGGATATTTACATGTTCATAATCATTATATTAATAATGCATACATCTATTACCCAAATTATAAAATATATAATCCTACTCTATATAAATCTTATATGAGCAAAATATTAAAATAGTAAACATATATTATGACTTCTCTAGTTTTTTCCAAATAAAATATTATCTTGTGGTTTTAATAAATTTCGTAATTCTTTTATTTAACTATTGCTAGAGTAAACATAATGTCATGCTTATTCAAGAACTAAAATTTCAATCATGCCTTTTGAACAAATAATAAATACATATAATCCTACTCTATATAAATTTTATATGAGCAAAATATTAAAATAGTAAATATATGTTACTATTTTTCTAGTTTTTCCCAACTAAAACATTATCTCGTGGTCTTAATAAATTTAACCATATTCTCACAATTCTTTTATTTAATGATTGCCAAAGTAAACATAAAGTTATGCTTATTCAAGAACTAAAATTTCAATCATGCCTTTTGAACAAATAATAAATACATATAATCCTACTCTATATAAATTTTATATGAGCAAAATATTAAAATAGTATATATATATTACTATTTCTCTAGCTTTTCCCAACTAAAACATTATCTCGTGGTCTTAATAAATTTAACCATATTCTCGTAATTCTTTTATTTAATGATTGCCAAAGTAAACATAAAGTTATGCTTATTCAAGAACTAAAATTTTAATCATTCCTTTTGAACAAATAATAAATGTATGTTATTAGCAAATTGTATTACTAATAAGCATAAAGCTTAGTTAATCAAATTCTCCACTATATAAACATTCCATTTAACTCAACGCATGTTAATGCAAGCATGACTAGACAATATAAGCATAAAAATAAAATAGTAAATCAACATCTAATTAACATATGTACTAATTAACCACAAATAATTAAAAATAAATTTATTGGGACATTCCATTTCTAGCCCACTTATATTAACTTCTATTATGAACAAAGATTCGAATCAATTATCTTAATTCTCCTTAAACCCATTTTATTTTCCAAATTCTCAATAACATTGTACAAAAGAGATCATTTATCATGACTAAATCCATTTTTTATCATATATATAGAGCTTATTTTAGCTTATGGTGATTGTTGTTTTTCATATAGAGCCTACAAGTGCACAAATCAAGTAATAAAGTGGACTATTATAGTATCATCTCTTTAGGGATTATAGAATAAAATGTTAGGTTGCTTAAAATTACCAAAGGTCAAAGCCTAATAGCTTATATCTGTACAGATGAAAAATTATGATTTAGGGTTAGAGGGATCAAGTAAAAATTAAAGGCGATGTGTAAGTAGGGTTTTAACTTCACCTATTGTCAATATGGAAGTAAAAGACTAATGCCAAAAAGTAGATCTAATAAAGCAAGAATTAAGAATTGCAAAACAAATAAATCTTAAGAATGTCGAATTACATTAAAGAGAATAAAGATTGCATGAAAGAATTTAAAGAACAAGAAAATGTTTAATGGCCAAATTTTGCAAAGAAAATAAAAAAACTTGGATCCTAAAAACTAAAGATTGCTTTGTCGAATTTTAAAAAAACAAGAACAAGATTTGAATCTTAAAAATAAGAAAAGAGAGAACAGAAGTGAAAAGTGGGATAATGAAATGAGGTAAATGGCCTCCCTATTTATAAAACGAGATTCAGCTAAAGGGGTAGGAATTACAAGTTCTATTTTCAAATTCAAACTCTAAGTGATAAGCTTATTTTCATCTTCTCAATAGTCATAGCCAAATAAGAATTTTTCAAGCTTGAGCATGCTTGACCAAATGGGGTCTTGATGGTGTAATCTTCACCCTTCATCATGTATTGAAGCAATCTTGATCAAATCTCCATTCTTGGATTCAGTTAAGGCTTTGGATTCTAAGGATAATTTAATTTTTCATCAATTATCTTGACAATAATCTTGCACATCTCTTGCTTTATCAAAATTCTTCATTGAATGAGCTAAAGATTCTATCATGAACTTAACCACTCTTGGCCAAATAAAGGAGAGTTCTTAGTGTTTTGAAATTCTTTAATGCTAAGTAAAAGTGTCCTCATTAGATAAAATCTTTTTTGGCCAAATGATTGAACTTGTAAAGTCCATGGTTTTGCAACTTCTCTTTTTCTCTTGCATGGTAATATGATAGAGTCCTTATGTAATTCATTCTCTGCATGGCTAAACAAAGAAAGCATGCTTGTCTCAAAATTCTATCTTAGTCTAATGTGGTAAAGTCCAAGTGAGCTTGAAATTGCATGAATATCAATCAAGATGGGTGACATTGAGCTTTCATTATTAGGCCTAATATGCTCCTTGCATGGCTTGCATGAAAATGAAGTCTTAAGCTTAAAAAACTTAAAGCCATGAAAATAACATGAAAAGCACTAAAAATCATTCAAAATTTTAAAATTTAGCACTATTTTTACATGTAAAAACACTATATATTTTGGTATTATCAACCCCCATACTTGAATCTTTTCTTGTCCTCAAGTAAAACCTTATATCAACAAAATTAAAGAACACTATAAACATCTTCAAAGTAAAAAATTATACAAAACTCCTATCATATACTATTGCATAATACAAAGTTAAGAATAAACATAGAGTGAAAAGAATTTCCTTTAAAAGCAACCTTTCAATATCTTATGCTATTCATACATGCAAATCTACTCCATCTTTAATTCATGCATATAACTCAAGTACATAGAATGTAAAACACTTTATCACATTTAAATTAAAAGATAGAATAGACTTCATATGTTGACTTTTCCCATCCTTCTCCACTAATTTTAGACCTACATATTCAACTTAAAATCAAAAGTTATTTTAGGTTTATAATATAAGGCTTGGGTTAAAAGAGGAAAAAGGAAATTTTTAGGCTCAAAAACCTTAAGCTTACTTTCTTTTTGAACTTCTTGGACTTTGAACAAATGGGAGCTCTTTTTGAAACTTAAATTGTGAGGCATTACTTTATTCTTTTTGTATGTTCGACATCTTTCTCTCTCTCTTTTTCTCTTTTTTTTTTTAACTTAGCATTTTTTTACTTTATTAAACTTTGCCTTTTGTACTTTTGCCCTTTTTTTCTTTCTTTCATTCTTTCTTTACACCACTATTCTTTCTAAATACAAGAATATGTCCATAATGCATAAGTAAATACAATGGGTTAGGTCAACAAAAGATAGGATAACAACAATAAAAAAAAAGGCTTATTGGTCTACAATGTGGCTAAAATAAACAAAGAAAAAGGATAATGTATTAAGCTCAAAGTATAGGTACTAGGGATGCATTATCATTTGATGGGCTTGAAAAATGCTCAAACGATCCAATAAACTACCTAGATCATCTCTTCAGTCAAATACAATCAAGGTTTCACCTTAAAGGTTAAGTAGGTGAATTCTAAAGCACTTTTCCATATCTTAAATTTCATGCAAATCCATATCCTATAATCTTTCACAAAAATCATAGCATTTCATATAAAGAGAATAAAGATGCATGCATAAAAGTCATATCCAAAGTAAAGCATGCTTAAGAATTCTTTTCAAGTTCCACTATATTTATAATTAAACTCCTTATCATACTTTAGTCACTTTAAGAGAATATATGTAACTTTCAACTAAGTGAATATGATAATGAGATTTAGAATGTCAATTTGGTTTAAAAGCAAAAATGAGTTAAAAGTTTCAAAAAATAAAAAAATATTATTTCGCCTCCCACACTTAGAATCATGTATAAAAAAACTCAAAGGAAAAATAAATTCTCCCTAAATTTCTTAAAGCCAAATATCATGTGACATCTTCCTTGCTTCTCTTTATCCCTAAAAACAAAACACTCAAACAAAAGCATTAAAACATATCTATCCTAATAAAAGATAAAAAAAATCAAAAAGCATAATCATTAAAGTAGAACTTAGGTTACCTCTCAAGTAATGCTAGTTTTGGTCAAGGTTGACCATCCTTAAATTTATGTAGTATTATGTTACACCTTTCAAGGAAGCTTACCTTGTTACCTCTTTCTTTGCGGTATGACATAAACATACTTCATTTGAGAAGGTGGACTAACTCTTTCAATAAAGATCATATAAACTAAGATTGAATTTCTAGAAAGGTTGACATGACTAACGCTAGGGTTTGTTAAGTGTTTTAAAGAGTCAATGGGCTTATCTAATAGGTTAAACTTTTTGTGTTTCCTTGACTTTAACTACACTAACACCTTCTTCATCTCTCAACACACCATACCTTGTAAATACAAATTGTAACTTCTTATTTCTAAATCTAAGGGTAAGGCTAGCATTATAAACATCTATTAGGCTTTAGCAGTAAATAAGATAGGTTTTCCTACGAGTAATAGAGCTTCATCATCCTTTATGTCTAATATAGCAAAATCTATAGGGAAAATATATTTTTTAAGTTTCACTAGAACATTCTTCAATATCCATTGTGGTAACTTAACAGATTGATCAACAAATTTAATATTGTACTAAGAAAGCTTCAGCTCTCCATAACCTAGCTGCATAAAAACATTCATAGGTATTAAATTAATACTTTAACCAAGATCATAAATAGCATCAAAGAATTTTAATTTTCCAATTTTGCAAGGTATAGTAAAACTCCATAGATCTTTTTGCTTTTTAGGTAAGAGTTGAAGTTTAGGGCTGTAATCTTTTATAAATGTGGCTTATTTTAATTTCTTAAGCACTTTTTTTGAATAGGCCTCAAGTAGGTGGTTCTATGTTAATACACTATTTAATATTATGACAGTCATCCTAGGTCTTGGTTGAACTTTATCTTAGACTTCTTTTTTTTTTTTTCAGGATCTTCTTTTTATGTTACCCTTTTTCCTTAGTCATTTTGGATAGACTCACCTCAAACTATCTTTTCAGGTTCAAGTTGAATGCTCTTTAGTAGTGTTCTTCCTACTTGCAGTAGCATTTACCTTTCTTCAAGAGATCCTTCAATATACTTCTCTTGATCATCTTTATAATTATCTCAACATTTTCTTTTTTAAGGTCTTTTTTATAAGTTTTTATGTCTTTTAGGGCCTTCCATGCCATAAGGTCAAAACCTTCAAGAATTTCTCTACCAAGTCTTAAAATCTCCTCATTTTCTAAAATATCCTTCTTTGTAATGAAATCTATTTCAGGTTATCGTATAAAGCTGGGTATGTTTACTACTATGGGTTTATCATATTTTTCATTAGAATCATCCATCCTAACAACTTTCAAAAAATAAATTACATTACATCCCTTCTTACCTTACCTTACCTTACCTTACCTTTTTACATTAGTTTTCAGTGTTATTAGGTAAGGTACTTACTAGACGATTGGCTATGGCTTAGACAAGTTGACCTATTTCATTTTCTAAGTTTTTTATTAATATAGCTTGATTTTATATATAGGCATTATTGGCTTGCATCAATTAGGTCAACATATCCTCAAAAGTGGGTTTCTTTTCTTATAGTGGGTTATAGTTTAGCAGATTGGAACGGTAGTTGATGTGTTAGTTATTGGTGGATTGGTGGTTTGGTTAGTTCTAATTGTAGATATTACTATAGGGATGATTGTTTAGTTTGGCTTGTTAGATGTATTGGACTGGTTCTACCCTAAATTAATATCTTTCTAAGGAATGGAGTATTCACATATGTCACAAAATACAAAAAGGCTTTGTATGGCATTTACAGGGTTGGCTTAGGATTGGTTTCCTAGGGTTTCAATTTTTTTGGTTAAGGTAGCCAATTGCGAGTTAAGAAAAGAAATAGCATCAATCTTAAATAAACCAATAGACTTTTTACTCACCTTTATTTCCATGTATCACTGGTAATTATTAGCAACAATTTCTTTTATGAGCTTATTTACTTCCTCAAGAGTCTTGCTCATTATAGCCCCTCCAACAGCTGAATCTAAAATGGTTCTCATGGGTGGTGTGAGACCATTATAAAAGATCTAAATCTAGAGCCATTGGGGTAGTCCATGATGTGGGTATTTTCTTAGCAATGCTTTAAATCTCTTCCATCTATCATATAGAAGTTCACCATTAACTTGCAAAAAAGTGGTTATCTCATTCCTTAGCTTTGCAATCTTTACTAGTAGGAAAAATTTTGCTAAAAACTTTTAGACCAAATCATCCCAAGTTACAATTGAACTAGGTGGTAAATAAGACAACCAACTTTTCACCTTATCCCTGGGTGAAAAAAAAACAATCTTATCTTATAGCTTTATTAGAAACACTGTTACAGTAAAAAGTTTCACATAATTCAAGAAAATTAGAAAGGTAGAGATTTGGATCATCGCTTGGTATTCCTCTAAACTACACAAAAGTTTGGACCATTTGTATAATTGAAGGCTTTATCTCGAAGTTGTTGGCTTAAATAGCTGGCCTTCTAATGGATGGTTAAAAACCATCTGCATTGGGAACTGCATAATCTCTCATAGCTCTTTGCCCTTCATTATTTGCATTCACCATTAGAGTAGGTGTAGGTGGTGTTGATTGCTCTTTTCTTCTTCTTTTAAAGGTTCTCTCAATTTCTTGATCAATACGAGCTAAGTTAACATTTTTGGATCTATGCATACAAACAAGAAAATATCAAAGACAAAATAAATAAACAAAGAAAAAGGTTTAGATTATAAGAGCTTAGGAATTCTTTATTTATATTGCGAACACCTCTATAATCCTCGGTAACGATGCTAAAATTTTAATTAATGCTTTTCATATAAAGCCTGCAAGTGCAAAAATCAAGTAATAAAGTGAAACATTTCAGTATCATCTCCTCATGGATTATAGAATAGAATATTGGGTTGCTCACAATTACCAAAGGGTAAAGCCTAATAGCTTATATCTAAATAGATGAAAAATTAGGGTTTTAGGATTATAGGAATCAAGTAAAGATTAAAGGCGATATGTAGGCAGGGTTTTTAACTTTACCTATTATCATTAAGGAAATAAAAGACTAATGTCAAAAACTAGATCTAATAAGGCAAGAATTAAAATATTGCAAAACAATAAATCTTGAGAATGCCGAATTGCTTTGAAAAGAACAACGATTGCATGAAATAATTTAAAGAATAATAAAATGTTTAATGGCCAAATCTTGCAAAGACAATAAAAGAACTTGGATCTTGAAAACTAAAGATTGCTTTGTTGAATTTAAATAAAACAAGAACAAGATTTGAATCTTAAAAACAAGAAAAGAAAGATTTTGAATGAAATACTTCTTGATTGAAAAAATAATTTAAAAAACTAAGCTTTGTTATTAGAAATTTGTTACCTAAGCCAATAATTCAACTAAAGAAATCAAAGAGCTAAGAACTAGATGAAAGAAAAGAAGTGAGGAGTAGGATGATGGAATAAGGTGAATTGCCTCTCTATTTATAGAATGGGACTCGGCCAAAGAGGTTAGAATTACAAGTTATATTTTCAAATTCAAACTCAAGGTAATAAACTTATCTTCATCTTCTCAAGAGTTATTGCCAAATAGGACTTCTTTAAGCTTGAGCATGCTTGGCTGAATGGGCCCTTGATGGTGCACTCTTCACCCTTCATCACGTCTTGAAGCAATCTTGATCAAATCTCCACTTTTGGATTTGGCTAAGGCTTTGGATTTCAAGGATAATTTGATTTTTCATCAATTATCTTGATAATTATCTTTTATATCTCTTGTTTTATCAAAATTCTTCATTGGATGAGCTAAAGAGTCCATCATGAGCACAACCACTCTTGTCCAAATAAAGGAGAGTTATTGGTGTCTTGAAATTCTTCAATGCTAAGCAAAAGAGTCCTCTTTTGATAAAATATTATTTGGCCTAATGGATTGAGCTTGTAGAGTCCATAGTTTTACAACTTCTCTTTTTTCGTTGCCTGACCAAATATGGTGGAGTCCTTGTGTAATTCATTCGCTTCATAGTTAAACAAAGAAAGCATGCTTGTCTCAAAATTCTATCTTGGGCGAATGTGGTGGAGTCCAAGTAAGCTTGAAATTGCATTAATATGGATCAAGATGGGAGGCCTTGAGCTTCCATTATTGGGTCGAATATGCTCCTTGAATGTTTGCATGCATGGTTTGCATAAAAATGAAGTCTTGAGCTTAAAAAACCTAAAGCCATGAAAACAACATGAAAAGAACTAAAAATCATCCAAAATTTTAAATTTTACTATCATTTTGGCATGTAAAGCTCTATATACTTTAGTGCTATCATATGGCTATTCTAAGCGAATCTTAATGAATCACATTATATATTTTTGCATAAACTTGCTCTTAGCTTATTATCCAATCCAAAACCAATGACAATTTTTATGCATATATTTCAATTCATCCAATCATGTTTTCATGAAAAATATATAATAATTTTAGCCCTTTTCTTTTTGTGTTTACACTATTCCCTATCCTGACATTTATATGCATTGGGTTTTCAATTCATTAAATTCAATTTATGAGCAAATTTCAATCAATATGGAGAAAATTATGACATTGTACCCAATAATTAGAAATAGTATTAACCATATAAGCAATTATAAGTATCTACTGTATTTGATCAATTTTTTTACCAACAATAATGCATAAAATAAATTGTATACTAATTTTGCATAAGAATTAAAGAAAAACTTACCTGATATCATGGGAGGTAATTATTTCTCTTTATCCAAATTGTTCAAGAATTCGGATTTCACTAATACATTTCTAAATTTCTTTCTCTTCATCTCCATAAATACAAAATATAAAAATTTCTTCATAATTGCTTTTAAATTGTTAGAAAAATAAATAAAGGAATAGAATAAAAAAAAAATTGACTTTAGGGTGTAAATAACACTTTCTTAAAAGCAATTATATCTCTAAGATATAGTAAAATTTCAAACTCTCCGCTTAAAATTAGTAAAAATGATTATGCATAATGATTTATTTATAGCTGACAAACAGACATTCTTTTGATGAATAATCTTGTCAATTTATTTAAATAGTTGTAACTCTTTTTGTTGCATAACTTGTATAAACAAACATTTTTATTCAAACATAATTATTCATTTAATAGTTATAATTCTTTTGTTATATAATTATTTTAAACAAATATTTTTTTATTCAAATATAATTATTCAAATTATGAATAATTAAAATAAATATTAAATCCATTTCATCAATGTACAACACTCTAAACAATTAACAAAACAAACTACTTAATAGAACATTTTAAGTCAAAACAAACAATACTAGTACAATTTGTTAGTTAGCTTATGCTAAATAGAGAGGCATATGAATAATGATTAATGAACATGCCAACAATTGATCACATGTGAGTTGCATATATAATTTATTTAGTTTGATATTATTGGTGGTATTTCTTCCTTTCTGTGTTGTAATGGTTTGTGCATGTTACATTCTTACTACCCCTTGAACAACTTTTGGCTCTCCTTTTGAATTTGGGTTCCTATTGATAGTTTTTTTTTCTCACAAAAACATGAATTGCAATTTAAAAAGCAATATTATTGCATTTATCCTTTTCCATTTAGTTTATAATGATATAGAGATTCAAAATAGAATGCCAGATATTTCAAAAGCGAGACTACCACCTTTTTAACCCCGTAAAGCACAATGGAGATGAAGTGAACTCAAATAAGAAATAATATATATGAAATGTACACAGTGCTACCACTATTGATGACCCTTTTTCGAATGAATAGGCTAAAGCGCAAATCTCTACTTCTCTGAAAACTAAGGATGCAAAAAGGTAAATAAGAAGTGGGGTCTTACAGAGTCTTTAGTTCCGCCATAGCTTAGATGCTTTAAAGAAGGAACAAAAAGACTCGCTTTGGAGCTACGTAGAAGAGAATGAAAAGGCACCTAGCATGAAAGGAAAGAATAAGAAAACAATTGAGAACTAAGAAAAAGCATTATTGGATGGATGGGTTTGGGAGAGATAAGATAAGGGCATCGTCTGGCTTGGATTGGGAATAGTGAGAATGATAGAAATGAAGCAAAATGAAAAAAAAAATTTATAACAAAAAGAGGCGAAAAAAGAAATAGAAGATGAGAAAAAAGGTATACCTTAAAGTAGCATTGCATATTAAAGATAGTTTGGTAAATATTTTGGATCATATCAAAACATATTTCAACTAAAATTGTTTCCATCCTAATTTCAATTTAATAAAAAAAAGCCCATCTTAATTTGATTTGTACCCAATTTTCAAAATAAATAGTTCCATCAAGATAGATAATCCCTGTATAATTACGTCAAGTTAAAATATGACGATTTTGTATTGTTCTGCAATCCTTAAATGTCAAGTCATCTAATTTTTTATAATTGTAACCACATCCCTAATTTTTTCCATATGAGTACCAACATTTGTGAGTTTATTAGACTTTTAAGGCTTCTTTGATGCGTGGTGGGTAGGAATGAAGCATTAGCTACATTAATATTTTCATTCTAATTTGGCTCTTTTAACATTAACACTATGTTTGGATACATATAAATAAAGGAAAGGAAAAGAAAAGACAAGAAAGGAAAGGAAACTTTTTTAAAGGAAAAAAAATGGCACACATACCTCTTGTTTGGATAATTAAAATTAACAAAGGAAAGGAAAGAAAAGAAAAGAAATTCTAGCAATCAATGTTTGGATAAATAATAAAAAGGAAAAGAAATAATTCATTATAATATTTTTTTCCAATTATAACCTTTTTGTATAAAGTAACATATAATATACAAACATATCTTTATACTACTTAACTTGTATAAATAAATCTTTCTAAACAAAATTGAGCATGTTTAATACGATAAAATATATTAGCTAGTTATTGGTTTACTCTTAATTTTATGTTTAATTCAGTCTTTTAATTTATTTTGACAATAATTTGACTTGTTTTATTATTAAAACTTGAAAAATCATAAAATATTTATAAACTGTTATATAAAATACTCATAAAAAGAAATTATTTTTTTATGAAGTGTGAGTTATATAATCAAATCTAATGTTATAATAAAAATATGGATATAATAATCCTTTTTATAAAAATAAAAGTTTTTCAACTTTTCTTTCCTTAGTTTTTCTCCCAAATTAAGGTATTAAAAAAGTGAGGATTACAACAGAAATCAAAGGATATTGAGTTTTCACCTTTTTCCTTTCTTTTAAATTAAAAGTTTATCCAAACAAAGGAAGGGCTTTTCTATTTTCATTACTTTCCTTTTATTTTCCTTTATTTTCCTTTTCTTCCCTTCAATCCAAACATAGTGTAAACATTAAATAATACATTGAAAACTTAATTGACAAGGATAAAAAATACAGTTTAAATGAATTTTTTTTTTAGCTCAAGAGCCTATATTTATATTTAATTAAAACTATATTTGGCGCTTCTTTTCAGGACTTATATAAAATTTTATTAAAAAAAGTTTGATAAAAGTTAATATAGATGAAATACTTCAATCTTATTAACAATTTTGAAAATTTAAAGCTCTTAACAAGTATTAAGAGCTTCAAATAATAAAATCCTATTAACAACCTTGAAATTTTACCAAAAAAAAAGGTATTTAATCTTATCAAAATAGTAAAATTACTCACTTAAATTTGACAATTATTGAATATTAAAAAAATTTGATAGAAGTTTATATATAGTGCAATAGTTCAATCCCACTAGCAATTTTGAACAATTAAAACTTGAGCTTTTAATAATTCAATCCTGTTGCAACATGCGGGTCTATAAACCTAATCGTAGGATATAAAATTTTGCAAATAGAAAAAAAGGGAGTTGCCATTATTTTTTTTTTTTTGTTAAGTGTAATTAACCACCTAAAAAGTTTATCTTTTTAATAAAATAAAAAAATAAATTTATGGTTTATCAAAAAGATATTTTTTAACTTTGAAAACAAAATTGGCTTCGAGAATATGGCTACACATAAAGAAGAATTAGTATCCCCATAGCATTTATTTAAAAAAAATTGTACCAATTAATCATCTATTATCTTTGATGTTGGATAAAAATGGTTTTAATTTGAAATTTAATAATAATTCTTTCATTTTTTTCAAAAAAAATCAATTTTATTAAAAATCTTTATTTAGGAATATTGTGAAAATCTTTGAGTTAAAGAATTATCTTAAAATTCTCCAAGATCTAGGTAAAATTTAAAGATACCTCTTTTCGCCTAAGATTCACCATGACATTTATTTAAAATGAAAATAATATTTTTTGTAGATGATAATTACTAGTAACTCTCTAACCTCTAGGTAGAGTACTAAAAATTATTTGCCTCGTAATGTTATTTTCTTTTATTTCAAAATTCATATTTTTTTAATAACATTTTCCATTAAAAACATTTTTATTCAAAAAATGATAATGCTACAATTAACAAATAAATGGTAATAATTAAAAGACATAAACATGTGAAATGAATCCAAACAACAATCTAAAAGTAAATATATGCAAATAGATGTTATGCAAGATGATAAGGAGTGATTTTGAAATTGAGTCCTTAAATATAAAGAGATCACCCGGATTCTCTAGCCTTTAGATAGAGTTTAGATACGATTATTTATATTTAATATCTAGTTTTTATTTTTATTCTTTTGTTTAATCTTATTATTGTTTTGGGTTAAAGAATCATGCAAAAAACTTAATGAAATAAAATTTCCTAAGTGCCCCATCCTCTAGGTGACATACAAGAATATATTACTTTATTTGAGATTTTCATACAAATCTTTTGAATTTTGGGATAGTTTCAAGTGTTGACATAAGTCAAAGTTTTTTTTTTGGGTTTTAGTAATTTTAAAGTCTAGATAATTTGGGGTTATGGGTTGGATTTAGGATTTGGGTCAGATTTAAGGATAGAGTCTAGGTTTAGGATCTAGGATTTTGTTTATGGTTTGGGGATTGTTTAAGGTTTAGGTTAGAGTTTAGGGTTAGGTTTAGGTTTATGTTTTAAAGTTAGGGTTTTAGGTTTTTTAGGTTCAGGGTTAGGTTTAGGGTTAGAATCAAAATTAGGGTTTAGGATTTGGTTTAGAGTTTAGGGTTTACGTTTTGATTTTAGGTTTTAAGGTTGGTTTAGGGTTTAGGGTTGGTTTTAGGGTGTAATGTTTAGGGCTTTGGTCTTAGGTTTAGCGTTAGGTTTAGGTTTTGAGGTCAATTTTGGATTTAGGTTAGCGTTTAGGGTTTTGGTTTAATATTTGTAGTTGGTTTTAGGGTTTAGGGTTGGTTTTGAGGTTTAGGGTTTAATGTTTGGATGAAGGTTTGGTTTTAAGGTTTATTATGATTTTCGTGAACCTGTTTAAAAATCTCCAATATCTAGTCAAACTTTTGGAGCAAGCCATAAAACCATGGTTTCAAAATTTATTTAGGGTTGGATGATTATGCTAATATTACATGAAATATGCACATGACAAATAATAAAAATGCAAATGATGCATGAAATTGGAATACCATGCAATTATATGACTAATGTAATTTCACAAACACTTAATATACTAACCATGCATGCATAAACTTAACAAGCAAAACTAAGTAACAAGGAATCAAATAGAGGAATTTTCTATGTTGGCCATTCAATGAAAGCAATATACCCATTGTTAGGACTTATGACAAACACTTGGAAAACAAAATGAAAACCTTTTTTGTTTTCAAGGATTTTTTCATTTTGAAAAACTACCAAGGATGAAACTACTAAAGAACATCTCATTTCCAAACAACAAACAAATAACATCAAAATCATAAACTAGCATGAAAATAACAATCTCCCATATCACAAACACACCATAACATCTCAAGCCAAGCAAGCAAATCACAAGAAAAAGTAAATGAGAGTTTTGGCCAAGGCATAGAAATCCTTTGCCCTGAACTTCTCACTTAGATTTTATTGTTTTTTTATTCTTAGTTGTTTCAAACCATGCCATAAGCTTGGTAGGATGAGTTTATTGAATCAAGAGGGAATGTAGAAGATAACAACCATGAAAAATGTTGTCTCTTCTTGAAAAAGTATGAAGATAAAAGAAAACTACATGAATGAATATGAAAGCTTGTATAAAAAATGCATAAAAGGGATGAGAGGTTATATACCTTTTTAGCTTTCTCTAATTTTTTTATTTTTTCTCTGGTTTTTCACACCACTTTTTGCTACTTCCCTTCTTTTTTAGCCCTAAATGATATGTTTAAAGACCAAGACCCTTTTCTTTGGATCAATTTCATCTAAAGGTTATAGTTATTTTGTTTTTTTCCCTTAAGCTTGGTGACCAAAGAAAGCAATCTTGACCATAGTATGTAAACCTTGTAAGATCAATGGCTCTGAAAAAAAAACAGCATCTATCTTGGGCTATAGTGCAGTTGTCCTAATTAGAAAAGAGCATTTTACCCTTATTAGTGTTTTTTGGCTTTTTCATGATTTTCCTAAAATCCTATGGTCTAGTATTTATTTTCATGATTTTAAAGGATAAAAAATAATATCATAATATTTAACTATGATTTAGAGCCTTTTGTGAAAATGACCTCAAAAAGGTCAAATTATGAAAATGCCTCTAATGGGTATTTTGGTAATTTTACTCTTTCTAAGGTGCAATCAAGGCTTTCAATGCATTAAAATTCATCAAATAATATTGAAAACATGATCTAGAGCTTTTTAAGAAAAATCGATCTCAAAAAGATCAAATTAGAAAAAATACCCCTAGAGGGTGATTTGGTAAATTCACCTTTTCTAAGGTGCAATCAAGGCTTTCAATACATCAAACTTCATGGAATAATATTAAATCATGATCTGAAGTTTTTTGAGAAAAAAGTAACCTTGAGAAGACCAAATTACAAAAATATCCTTACAAGCCATTTTGGTAATTTCAACCTTTTTAAGGTGCAATCAAGATTTTAAATGCATCAAAATTCATGAAATAATATCAAAACAAGATCTGAAGTTTTTTTATAAAAAATCGACATCGAAAATGCCAAATTATGAAATTAAATTTGGTAATTTCACATTTATGTGGTGCAATCAAAATTTTCAAGAATCCAAATCAAAATTTTTATTAATCTCCAAGTCTTAATAGTCCTAATCAATTGTGAATTCCAAGGATTGACATGAGTTCGACCAAATTTGTTCGAATTTAACTAGGTTTGATCATGTTTGACCATATTTGACTATGTTTTTCTACATGGTATTTTGGTCATTTTAACTCAAAAATTCAATTTTAGAAATTCGTAACTCTTAAAAAATTTATTGGATATACACTGAGCCCAACCTTAAAAACATCACAACTAGATAAGCACATGCTCAGACAAAATTAGGTGGCTACAAATCCCATTAACAATCTTGAAAATTTATGCTAATCTTCTCAAAATACAAAAATTGTTCACTGAAATTTGACAATAATAGAATATTAATTAATAGATTTGAAAGAAATTAGTATATAGTGAAGTAGTTCAATCACATTAACAATCTTGAAAAATTAAAAGCACTTAGTAAATATTAAAAGATTTTAATAATTTAATTTCATTAACAATCTTAGAAATTATAAAAAATAAAAATTACTTACTCTTGTCAAAATACCAAAATTGTTAAGAGCTTTTAATAATTTAATTTGATTAACAATCTTTAAAAATTACCAAAAAGATTATTCATAGTTGCCAAATTGCCAAAATTATTAACTTAAATTTTTACAAATTCATATATATCTAAAAATATTTGTCAACAAATGAAACTTTATACTTAAGTTTAATTTATAGAATAGATAGACTCCATAACTTACTTTCCATTTAATTCTATTTATTTTATAGATTTAAATTTATTTACTTTATATAATTTCATTGCATCAATAATAGGCAATTTTACATAATTTAATTATATCAATAAATAAGTAACTCATGTCACATAGTTTGAATATGCACCACGCTAAAAGTAAAGAAAAACAATAAATAATACCAAAAAGAAAAAAAAATGACACTTTCATAATAAATTTAACTTTTTTTAGTCTTACAATAAGGCCATTAAATAATAACCATTAAATTTATGTAATTAAATATCAACAATTGATTGGATTTTAAAATAGAGAAAGGTAAAACCTATTTATTAGATAATGAGATTGTAATACAAAATTTAAATAATTTTTACCTTTTGTAAATGTTTTTATTTTTCACTTTATTACATATTTATGAAATTACTTAAAAATAAAAAATAATAATTAACAATATTACTTTTTAAAATTTTTTTAATAGAATTGACATCTTTTAAGATAGCTAAAAAGTATTATAAAATAAAAAATAATTCTAAAGAAATTAAAAATATTAACAAAAAATTCTTTCAAAGAAAAAGTTAATTTAAAAGAATTTATATTTTAAAATAAAATCAAAAAATTATTAACATAATACAGGAAACATAATAATAAAATTTATATCAATTTATATAAAATGGGAATGAATTGTCATAACACTTTAAAAAACGATTATGAAAAATTTAAACATAATTGAATGTAAGAAAAACACTATAAGAATTATATAACATAAACAATTAAGGGTAGTTTGTTTTTGTTTTTTTTTTTTTCATTTTTTGATTTCAATTTTTTTGAAAATTAAAAAAAAAAATCATATTTGGTAGATTGTTTTTGTTTTCTATTTTTGAAAACTAGAAACAAAGTTTTGGAAAGTTTAGAAAATTATTGAAAATAGAAAAATAGTATTTTCAAATTTTTGGAAACAATTTGCCACTATTACCACCGGGTATTATTCATATAAATTATAATTAAATTGCTACAGTGACACTTTAATTGTTATATTAATAAAATAATATTTTTATTACAAAAACATTATATTTATAAGTAATATATTAATCAATATATTATATTTATTATATAAATAATATTATATTAATAAATAATATATTATTCATTTATTAATATAATATATTATCTATTAATATAATATTATTATTAATACAATATTTAATATTATAATTAAAAATATATTATAATATATTAAAAATAATATATTAATAAATAAATACTATTATTTTACTAAATAATATTTATTAATAAATATTATTATTTTAATATTATTATATTATTAATAACAAATGGAGCCTAAAAACTTTAACTATTTTTTTTTAACATGTTTTTGTTTTCACATTTCTAAGATAAAAACATTTTATCCAAACATGTTTTTAAATTCAATAAATTAAAAATAAAACAAAACAAAATTTTCAAAAACATAAAACACACAATAATACCAAATGACCCCTAAGTTAACAACGTAAAATTTAAATAATTATTTTTCTTATAAATATATAAAAAAAATAATTAAAAATATTTTTAATGATAAAAAAATAAAGTAAAAGAAATTATATTTTAAATAAAAAATTTATTAACATAAGCAAGTGAAAGGAATCATAAAATTTGTATCATTTACTATAAAATATATTACAAGTATCGTAACACCTAAGAAAGAGTTACAATAATTCTAAATGCAATGAAATGTAAGAATAACCGAAAAATATATTATTGAAATGCAAAAAATTAAGTTGGCAACTTAAATTTTTAATTAATTATTATTTCTATAACTATATATAAGGGAAATATCTAATAAATAAAAAATATAGGTAACGTAAATAGTGAGAAGAAACATAACATTTGTATTATTTGACATAAAATGGGTAAGAAGTGTCATAATGCACTAAGAAAGAATTATGATAATTTTAAATGTATTGAAAAGTAAGAACAAATATAAAAATATATTATTATAACGTAAATAATTATGACGATAATATATAATTTTAATTAATTATTGTTTTGCATACATATATATAATAACTACAAATTAAAAGTAATTTGGTAACATAAACAAGTAGGAATAAATGTAAAATTAGTATTATTTGGTGTAAAATAGGTAAAAGTATCGTAATATACTAAAAAATAGTTATGATAATTATAAACATAACAAAAGATAATAGTAATAATTGTAAGAAAATATTATTGTAACGTAAATAATTATATCAGCAATGTAAAATTTTAACTAATTATTATTTTTTAAAATATATAAGAAAAATAATAAAAAATTAAAAATAAATCGGTAACGTAAAAAAGAAAAAAATGTAAAATAAGTATCATTTGGTAAAAAATGGATAAAAAAATATTGTAATACACTAAGAAAGAGTTATTACAATTTTAAATAATTAAATGTAAGAACAATCATAAAAAATTTCTTATAACGTTAATAATTGAGTTGCCACCTTAAAATTTTAATTAATAATTTTTTAAACATATAAAAAAATTACCAAAAATTAAAAAATATATATTGGTGACATAAACAAGTTAGACTAAACATAAAATTAGTATCATTTAACGTAATTTGTGTATAAATTGTCTAATAGACTAAAAAGGGTTATGACAATTCTAAATGTAATAAAAATTAAAAAAAATTATAATGATATATTATTGTAACATAAATAATTATATCGGCAATGTAAAATGTTAATTAATTATTATTTTGTAAATATCTAAGGAAAATAGCTAGAAATTAAAAAAATAAATAAATTGGTAATGTAAATAAGTGAATATAAACATAAAATTGATATCATTCGGCGTAAAATGGATAAAAAGTATATCGTTACTTATTAAGAAAGAGTTTTGACAATTCTAAACATGATGGAAACTAAAAATAACCATAAAAAAAATTATTGTAAAGCAAATAATTATGTTGACATCGTAAAATTTTAATTAATTATTGTTTGTGTAAATATATAAAAAAATAGTTTAAAATTAAAAAATAAATTGATAATGTAAACAAGTGAGAAATGTAAAATTAGTATCAGTTGATGTAAAATAGGTAAGAAGTGTTATAATACACGAAGAAAAAATTATGATAATTCTAAATGTAATGGAAAATAAGAACAATCATAAAAATATATTATTATAATGTAAATAATTATGATGGCAATATAAAATTTTAACTAATTATTGTTTTTGTATATGTAAAGAAAATAGTTAGAAATTAAAAAAATAAGTTGGTAACATAAAGAAGTAAGAAAAATATAAAATTAATATCATTTGATGTAAAATGAATAAAAAGATTAATAACACACTAAGGAAGAGTTATGATAATTCTAAATATAATAGAAGATAAGAAATGTTAGAATTAAGGCTTTAAAGAACAATTTGCTGATCCTTTGGATTAGCCTTTCATTATATAGACAATATTAAGGAAAGAGAATCAATTACAAATTATACATTAATGCTCCCAATTAATCCCTCATAAACTATCTCCTATGAAATATTCTTATAATATTCCAACTCACACACACACATACACTAACACTACCCCTTAAGCTGGAACATATATATCAGTCATGCTCAGCTTGTTACATATATAGTCAACTTGAACTCCTGGAAATGGTTTCGTAAGAATATCGGTTAGTTGTTCCCCTATACACTCATGCTTCAATAATATTGTTCCTTTCTACAACTTTTCTGTAATGAAATAACAATTAACTTCGATATGCTTGGTTCTTTCTGAAATACTAACTTAGAAGCAATATGAATTGCCACTTGATTATCGCACCATAACTTTGTAAAGGTCCAAACTAAAAGTCCAATTTCATTTAAGAATTAAACCATCCATAATACCTCTATTGTAGCTAAAGCCATGACTCTACACTCTACTTTTGCACTAGACCTAACAACTACTTTTTTCTTTTTGCTTTTCCACGACACCAGATTACTCTAAAGGAAGATAGTCTAACCAGATGTAGACTTTTTATCTATAGAATAGCCTGTCTAATCTACATCTGCATAGGTTCAAATACCTTTGTCACTAGTAGAACTATTGAGTATCCCCTTTTTAGGATTTCTTAACAAATATCGAAAGATGTGCATCACTGCTTTCTAAAGAGTATCTTTGGAAGCTATCATGAATTCACTAACCACACTCACTAGGAAAGATATATCAAGTCTCATCATGGTCAGGTAATTTAGATTTCCCACTAATCTCTTATAAAGTGTGGGATTATCAAGTAAAGTGCCATCTTTTAAAGAAAGCTTGATACTTGGATCCATCGGTGTATCACTTGGCTTGGCATGAAACAAGCTTTTTGGATACAAAGATTCATTTTTTACACCTTGCTAGGTCAATGCCTAAAAAATATTTTAATTGACCAAGATCTTTGGTCTCGAATTGGGATTTTTGATACATCTTAAGTCTATCAATCCCTACACTATCACTACCAGTGATGTTGATATCATCTACATACACTCCTAATAATATAAAGCCAGAACTTTGTCGAATATAAAATACTGAATTATCCTTCTCACTCTACTGCATACCATACTGAATAAGATCAACAATAAATTTGTTGAACCACCCATGTAGAGATTACTTCAAACTATATAATGACCTACACAAATGGCATACCTTCCCAGACTCTCCCTGAGTAACAATCCTCAATGGTTGCTCCATATATACCTTTTCAGCAAGTCACCATGTAGGAAAGCATTCTTCACAGCCAACAGATGTAATGCCTGTTTATGTGTAGAAAAAAATTGAGAAATAAACGAATAGATGTCATCTTTGCCACTGGTGAAAAGGTATCAAAGTAATCTACTCTATATGTCTGCGCATATCCCATACTACTCGCCTTGCTTTCAATCTAGCTAATAAACCATCAGGATTCAATTTTGTATTGTAAACCTACTTGCACCCAATAGCTTGTTTCCCTTCTAGTAGGAAAACCAAGTCCTATGTATGGTTGGCCTCGAAGGCCATCATCTTATCCTTTATAGCATTACGCCATCTTGAATTTGTAAAAGCATCATGAAGAGTACGTGACACAGTAATAGCATCAATTATGGTAATACAAGTCTAAAGTTGACCAAAAAGTCCTTAGTATAAGGGTGTGTATGAAGGAAAATTTTACAAGTTCACACACCTTTCCATAGAGCAATTGGTACATCTTCAGTCATAATGTCTCGAGGTTGATCCATCGACAGAGAGATTATCTCGATAGAGGAAGTTTTCATAAACAGATCTACGCATGTCTTTCTAATGTAGGTAAAACCAAATCGAGTATCTAGGCATGCCTCAAAAGGAGATGCATTATTGGTGTACAATGTATCTGATAGATAAAAAAATTTTCTTCTTCTAATATGATAGGTGATGGATGAAATTGTAGTACTAAAAAAAAAGAATTGACTCATGAAATGTGATATTTGTCAAAATAATAAAATAACCCAGGTTTAAAAAGTAGCATTGACACCCTTTCTGAACATATGAATAACCTAGGAAGATACACTTAAGGGAATGTAAGTCTAATTTAATGTGACCCAGATGAGTGTCATAACTAAAACATGTGCACCTAAACACCTTAAGGGATATTAGAAATAAAGGACGATCAAGATGCAATACTTAAAGAGGAATTTTTCTTCTAAAACTAAAGACAGCAAACAATTTATAAGATAACATGCTGTGAAGACAACTTCACTTTAGAACATCGTAGGGACCTTTATTTGAACAAAAGAGCTCTAGTTATTCCAACAAATGATGATTCTTTCTTTTTGCAACCTCATTTTACTGTAGGGTATCTGTCCATGACAAATGATGAACAATACATTTTGCATTTAGGAATTGAACAAACTATATAAAAATATACTCTTCTCCATTATTACTCTGTAAAATTTTGATAGACTTACCAAATTGATTCTTTATTTCTACATGAAAGGTAGTGATGACAAAAAATAATTTGGAAAGGCTCTATAACAAATATAACCATCAAACTCATGAATAATCATCAATAAATGTCACAAAATATTTATAACCAGATTTTGAAATAATAGGACAAGACCTACATACATCAAAATGAATCACAGCAAAAGAATTTTTTTTTTTTAAATTGACATCGATAAGACACTCTATGTAGTTTGGCAAACTTGTACGATTCATAATCAAAACTAAAAGATGATAAATGGGGACACATAGCTTATAAAGTCGACATGGATGGATGACAAAAATGACAATGAGACTTATAAGCTAATGACAATTCTCCTGAGTATGTCATTAATCCAAACTGTATCTTCTATATGTCATCAAGCACATAAAAACTTCTTTCGATCCTTTCCCTACCAATAGTTTGCTTCACCAATAGATCTTAAAAAAATAATAAGTAGGAAAAAAGAAGACACTACAATTCAAATTCCTTGTAATCTGACTAACTAAAATTAAGTTAAATGGAGAAGAAGGGACATGTAGCACAGAATATAAAGGTAACTTGGATATAAGTCGAGCATTGCCACTTCCTACAATAACTATAGAGTTTTCATCAACAACCAAAATAGACTATTTTTCCATCATAAAACTATATGAATAATGGGTACCTATAGTACCCGTCATGTAATCTGAATCTCTTAAATCAATCAACCAAGTCCTAAAGAAGGTAGCCATGCATGCAATAAATTTATCTTGTATAAAAGTTATTGTCAGATAAAAGATCAAAGTTTGATTCTAAAGCATCTAAATAAGTTTGTCATACTCATTCTAGGATAACTGAGCTCTTTTCTCCTTTTACTATTGGGGCAGAAGCACAACATCAATCACATATGCCATTGGTGGCCCAAAATTACCCTAAAAATGCAAACAAACATTTCGTAAATGTCCTTGCTCTCCACAATGATAGTAGGCCAATGGGTCTCCTTTACCATTTTTATGTCCTCTATCTCGTTCACCATATCTTCTACATGGTACTCGCCCTTCATGCTATAGAGCCACAAAAACTACTTTGTATTCCTGTTGAAGATCATGTTAGGTGACTCTACTCAGGCACTTATAAGCATTCAATAAAAAAAATGGATATTTACCTACTAACATCTGAGTACTAGCATTAGCGTACTCTTTCCTCAATCCAGGTAAGAAAAACACTACAGCTAAAGCCTCTCGTTATTCTTAGTTTATTTTCAAATCGATAGACAAGGGCATGAGTTTATTAAACTAGTTACATACCTCCTTGAACATAACAAAATATTCCCTAAGGCTCCTATTAGACTGTTCCATTCTAGTTTATGCCCTAGTAACATTTGATATCCTTTTCAAAATCTTAGAATTTGCATAAACAATTTAAAAGTATCCCAAATTCTTTACTTGTGAAGTATTGATTTGAACATCACCTTGACTCATCGTTCCATCGAGTTGAGCAATTGCCCAAGTACTCAATTATCTTTCTACTCCCATGGTGCATACTTTGAGCTTTCTTTTGTTGGTAGCTCACTTGTCAAAAATTAAGCTTTTCTAAGACCTCGCAAGGTCACCAACACAATTTTGCTCCATGACAAGTAGTTAGAGCCATTAAGTTTTTCATCCATGTCCTGAGTTATCACCTTCAATTTGGTTGCCTCTTTTTTGGCCATAGCCATGAACCTTCTTCCTTTAAAATACAACTAGTAATATTTCAATTAGGTAACACAACCTCTGATCAACAACCAAAAACTCCTCCCTAGTTCTGCAGCCACGCTGTACACCGAGAAGAACTTGTCTCCCTTATTTTATCATTGATAAAGAGATTGCAACCCTTTTTTCTTCTCATCTTTTAGAATAAAGGGATGACCCCTTTTTAACTATTAAAGGACTACTAAAAAGGAAGGAAAAGTTTTAAGTACGTAGCTTTAAGACTGTAAGATCAAAGTTTGTAGTAACGACGACTTTGATAACAATGTAGAGGCTATCACAAAAGGGTTTAGGGAAAGAGAGAAAGAGAGGGGCAGCAACGGCTAGAGTTGTGCTGCTAGCTCTAATACCATGTTAGAATTAAGAATTTAGAGAACTTGCAAACAACTTGCTAATCCCATAAATTAGCCTTTCATTATATGGACAATACTAAGAAAAGAGAATCAATTACAAATTATACATTAATGCTTTCAATTAATCCCTCATAAATTCTCTTATAGAATATTCCTATAATATTTCAACTCACACACGCATACACTAACAAAAACAATCATAATATGATATTATTGTAACATAAATAATTATGTTTACAACATAAAATTTTAACTAATTATTATTTTTTAAATATATAAGAAAAATAGTTAAAAATTAAAAAATAAATAGATAATGTAAAAAAAATGAGAAAATTGTAAAATTAATATAATTTTGCATAAAATGGGTAAAAGTGTTGTAACAAACAAAAAAAATTATGACGATTATAAACGTAAGTAAAAGTAGGAACAATCATAAAAAGAAATTATTGCAATGTCACTGATTAAGTTGCCAACATAAAATTTTAATTAATTATTTTTTACAAATATAAGAAAAAATCTAAAAATTAAAGAACATATTGGTAATGTAAATAAGTGAGAAAAAAGTAAAATTAGTATCATTTGATATAAACTAGGTATAAATTGTTGTAATACACTAAAAAAGAGTTATGACAATTATAAACATAATGGAAATTAAAAACAACCATAATAATATATTATTTTAACGTAAATAATTATATTAGCAACATAAAATTTTAATTAATTATTGTTTTGTAAATATATAAGGAAAATGGCTAGAAATTAAAATATAAATTGGCAATGTAAGCAAGTGAAAATAAACATAAAGTTAATATCATTTAAAATAACATAAGTAAAAGTGTCAAAACACATTAAAAAGAAGTTATAACAATTCTAAACATAATAAAAAGTAAAAACACTTATAAGAAGATATTATTATAAAGTAAATAATTATGTTGACAATATAAAGTTTAAATTAATTATTGTTCCTATAAATATATAAGAAAATTAGTTAAAATTAAAAAATAATTTGATAACATAAACAAGTGAGAAGTAACGTAAAAGTAGTATTATTTGGAGTAAAATTAGTAAAAAGTATCGTAATACACAAAAAAAAAGTTATAACAATTATAAACGTAATAAAAATAAAAACAACTATAAAAATATATTATTGTAACGTAATTTATTTTTGTTTTATAAATATATAATAAAAATAGCTAATAATTAAAAAAAACAAATAGATAACATAAATAAGTAAGAAAAAAATAAATTTATATTATTTGACATAAAATTGGTAAGAAAGAATTATGACAATTCTAAACGCAATGTAAGATAAGAATAAACATAAGAAATATTATTCTAACATAAATAATTAAGTAGATAACATAAACTTTTAACTGATTATTATTTTTATAAATATATAAAAAAACAACTAAAAATTAAAAAACAAATTGGTAACATAAACAAGTGAGAAAAACGTAAAATTTGTATCATTTGTTATAAAATGAGTAAAAAGTATCATAATACACTATAAAAGAGTTATAACAATTCTAAACATAATAAAAAGTAAGAACTATAATAAGATATTATTGTAATGTAAACAATTAAGTAGGTAACATGAGATTTTAATTAATCATTGTTTTTATAAAAATATAAACAAAATAACTAAAAGTTTAAAAATAAATATGCAACATAAATAAGTGAAAAAAATCATAAAATTCATATTATTTGACATAAAATGAATAAAAAGTATCGTAACACACATTAAGAAAGAGTTATAAAAATTCTAAACATAATGGAAAGTAAGAACAATTGTAAGAAAATATTATTGTCATGTAAATAATTAATTAAGTAACCCAAAATGTTAATTAATTATTATTTTATGAATGTAAAAGAAAAATAGCTAAAATTAAGAAAAAAAGGTAACGTAAATAAGTGAGAAAAAGTATAAAATTCGTATTATTTGGCATAAAATAAGTAAGAAGTATCGTAACATACTAAAAAAATTATAATAATTCTAAACTTATTGGAATATAAGAATAATCGTACGAAAATATTATTGTAACATAAATAATTAAGTTAGTAATGTAAAATTTTAATTAATTGTTGTTCATATAAATATATAAGAAAAAATCTAATAAATAATAAAAATAGATAACTTAAACATGCAAGAGAAAACGTAAAATTCATATCATTTGACGTAAAATATGTAAATAGTGTCTTAACAAAAATAAAAGCTATGACAATTCTAAATATAATGGAAGGTGAGAACAACTATAATAAATATTTTTGTAACAAAAATAATTAAATTAGTAACATAAAATTACATTTTAATTAATTATTATTTTTTGTAAATATATAAGAAAAATAGGTAATAAATAATCAAAAAATTTTAATGTAAACAAGTGACAGGCACATAAAATTTCTCTTATATTTGAAAACAATCATTATACAATTTTTAGTCTTAAAAATTTATTAACGCAAATATTTGTGTGTTAATTTCTTTTCATTGCGTAATAAAATTATTTGTGTAGTAGTAAAAAGTGACACATCTTGATCGAGTGGCATTTCAAATATACTGAATTTTTATTAAAAAAAACAAAATTTGCTATTAAAGTATCTATGAAAAAAAATCATACAAATAAAATGGTACAATGATAACTTTCATTTTTATGATTTATACTAATAAAATTTTAAGACTAGAAAGAAAAATTATACAAATAAAATCGTAAAATATATAATAAAAATAATTAAAAAATAATTTAAAGATAAAAAAGACAACATAAAAATTATAAAAATTATAACCTGAAATTATAACATGAAATTATAAAAATGTTTTAAGGCTTGGATAACCTGAAATCAAACTAGTACCATCATTTTGATATCCGTTGTAAGGGTGCTATAACATTTCTCAAACATAACAGCATTCCTAAACCTAAATTTGGTTTAGTAAACTAGAATTTAGCATTTAAAGATACCTAAGTCAAGCTTAGAATTTCTCTTTAAAATGGGACAGATTCAAATAGGTGGCCAATCGTACTTAAGTAAAAAAGATTGATGATGATTCCTTAAAGTCTATGTTTAGTGATAGGTCCACGAATCTATACGTTATGATAGTTTGACAACTTCACTGAGGACATCGAGTGTTAGGCCAATAAATGATTTCTTATTATCCAAACCTAACCTAATAAATTTAAAAATTTTTTCTTATCTTTTATTTATTTATTTATTCATTTTATATCCCTGCCATTCATGTGTACATGTATAATATAAGCACTACACTCGAGTTCTATCCCTTAGGAGGGAGTAAAATACCTATGCTTTCATGTGATTTCATGTCTCTACATGGGCTAGCGAGAAACTTTCACTCAAATTGAACCTTTTTCATTTATAGCCTATGATAAGCAAAGATTAGGGTGCCTTATTAGTCTATAATGGATAATGATGTAAGAAATAATTTAAGAACCCTTATGCTATCAAATCTTTGAACCCAGCATGTAAATAAACCCTAAAGATTCGAACCTAAGTTAGAGCCATGCCTTTCCCTTTACTAGAAAAATCCAAATTGGACATATGATGGGACATTTATTATTCTGTTTGTAAATTTATAAATTGTTTCTTATATATAATATATGTATACTAACCCTTTTATATTGTGCCTTTTATATATTATGTTTACTAACCATTTTCTTTTACTATATATGCATGCGTTTACATCATTAAATCTTTCTTATTGCATTCATGCATACATGTATTCATTCATGCATTATTCCATTTCACTTTTTCATATATTAAAAGATGTGAATGCCTATTTGTAAATTAAAGAGTACTTTTTTTTTTAGTTTTTTACATAGTTGTGAATATGAATTTTTGTTTTTACTATGTATTGCATACATGCATCCATGTAAACATCGTTGTATGTATATCATTTCATTTGTTTGGGAAAATCTTTGCATTTTCAATTTTGTACATAGTTTTGAATATGAATTCTTGTTTTTACTATAGTTTTGAGTACGAATTCTTGTTTTTACTATGTATTATATACATGTATTTTCATTCATGCAAACATTTTTATATGTACATTATTTCATTTGTTTGGGGCAATCTTTGCCTTTCTTATTTTGTATATAGTTGTGAATATGAATTCTTACTATGCATTATATACATGTATTTGCATATACATCCATGTAAACATTTTTGTATGTACGTTGTTTCATTTGTTTGAGAAAATATTTGCCTTTTCAACTTTGTACATAGTTTTGGATATGAAGTTTTGTTTTCATTATGTATTACATACATGTATTTGCATATAGATCCATGTAAACATCTTTATATGTACGTTATTTGTTTGGAAAAATCTTTGCCTTTTCAATTTTATGCATAGTTTTAAATATGAATTCTTGTTGTTACTATGCATTACATACATGTATTTACATATACATTTTTGTATGCACATTATTTCATTTGTTTGGAGCAATCTTTGGTACATAAATATAAATTCTTATTTTTTATTATGATTTGCATGCAAGTATTTGTATATATATTTTTTCATTTATTTGAATTGTTTAACAATTAAAACCCACATGATTTTTTTCCATGATTGAAAATTATTTTTTGTAAAGGAATTTTTTATGGAAACAATCTTCAGAAAATTGGTGATTACTACCAAGAATGAACACACACAATTGTTTTACATACCATTTCATACTCCAATTCAATTGAACACCATACTACTCAAAGCCTGAATTTTAAGTCAATGATCTCTATTAAGGCTATGAGCAATAAAGTTTGTAAAATCTTGCTTGAAAAATTTTTCGTAAGCAAATACATGAGGCTCTCCCTTAAAGATTCTAGATTTTGGCAATTTAATAAGTGTCAAGACTACTCTAAATACATCACTACCCATGTTTTTCACAAAACTTAAACCTTTCTGATTATTTCCTTGGGGTAGAATTATTGAAAAAATCATATCCCTTCAATATCCTTGTTTGACATCTTAATTTATGCAATATTCATTTTCTATTTCTCATTTTCCTTCATCCACTTCTTAGGGTAAATTTACCAAAATGCTCAAATTATCTAATTTTTCCAATATCCTTTCTTCTAGATGGCATCGATTTCATATCTTGGCATGGGTTATGAAAATGAAGATCGTTACATTAAGATTTCATTTGATGTAGTAAGATGATACAATAAGCTTAAGTTGTAAAAAAAAAAAAAAGCAAAAGAAAAATGAAAAAAATTATACATATGAGATATTCAAAGGATTCTAAAATCAAAGAAAAAAATCTACTCTTGAAATTGCTTTTTAATAGAGGTATCCATATTTGATATAATAAATGGCTATCTTTTATAATCCTTTCACAAAAAGATCGTGAAAATGAAGATCGTTACATTGAGATTTCATTTGATGTAGTAAGATGATGCAATAAGCTTGAGTTGTAAAAAAAAAAAAAAGAGCAAAAGAAAATGAAAAGAATTATACATATGAGATGTTCAAAGATTCCAAAATCAAAGAAAAAAATCTACTCTTGAAATTGCTTTTTAATAGAGGTATCCATATTTGATATAATAAATGGCTATCTTTTATAATCTTTTCACAAAAAGAAAATATCCATTTACTACCCATTTTGAGCCTATTGGATTCTTTTTTAAGAAACCCTTACCAAGAATCACCATCTACACTGAGGGCAAGTATAAAAGGAGATTTATTTGAGAAAGCATTGGATCCAAAGTTAAGGATAAGAAATGAATGCCTCCAGCCGAAAGGCCAACTTCAAAATTCTGGGCAATTTATTAAGATGTAGAAACATGAAAAAAAATAAAAGAACAAAAAAAATAAAAGAAATAAAAAAAAGATGAAAATGTATGTTTTGAGAAGTGGAAAAGACAAATGTCCTTAAGAAGAAAAATGGATCTTGTTTTGATTACCCTTAAAAATATTTTTGGGCCTATTTATCCTTTCTTTCAAAACCCTACACCCCAACCCACATTACGTTTTTTAAAAAGTCTATTTTGATCAAGTATGGATATCTAAATTGAAGAGTTTTTCTTTAGGAAATCACCATCACTTTTGGATTTTAGATGAACTTTAAGTTTTCAAATGCATGATGGAATAGAGAAAAGAAAGAAAAAAAAAGAAAGAAAAAAGAAGATTGAATGAAGCTCTAGGGTGAAAACCCAAAAAAAAAAAGTCTGGAAAAAGTTTGAAAGCAACTCAACAAGTTCATTATTTAAAGGGACCAATGAATAATGAAGACCTTTGAGAAATTCAAAAAGACAAAACCCAATCTGAATATTTGTTTTAGAATTTGAGCCATTTTTTCTTTTTTAGAAATTTTGAGCTTATCACAATCAATCTTGACATTTGTTAAAATGCCCCATATTAAAAACCTAAAGGAGTGCCAAAATCAATTGTGCTTTAAAAAGAATAATTTTTCAGATTTAAACTTTTATTTGTGAGCCTAGATGAAGAAACGTTGATTTTCATTTTCATATTCAATAACAAAGTCTTTCTTAGTAGCTAAAATCCTAACATGCTAAACCATTTCATCCTTTTAGAAAAATCAAGATTCACCTAATTCATTTTGGGTAGTAATCACCAGCTTTCAAGAGATTTAAATATCATATGTTGATATATTTTGGTCATGGAAAAGTAATATGTGGGGTAATTGGTTGCCATTCTTTTAGGAGTCTTTGAAAATTTTCAAATTTGAAATGTTATATCAATATGAAAAGAGTGATTTTTTTGGGCCAACAACAATGATTTGTTTTGATAATTGTTTTTGCACTATTTGGTAAATGTACAAGTCCTTATTTTGATAATTGCATCTGCATGATAGTTTGAATATGCGAGTGCATCATTTGGGAAATCTGTAAGTTGTATAATTGATTGGACCATGCATCTACATTATTTGGTGAATATTTAAATCATTTTTTGAATATTGCACTTATATCATTATTTGTTTATACCATTTCATCTGTGTTATTTAGAGAGTATCTAAATCATTGTTTAAACAATGCATATGTATCATGGTTAGGGCATGCATTCGCATCATGTAGTGAATATTTGAATTATAGTACGACATCTATATTATTGTTTATGACTTGCATTTGCATCAATTAGTGAGAATTTATATTGTTGCATTTTCATCATTTAGAATGCATTTATATTATTTTCATGACATTTGTTGCATACAAGAATATAACTTTGGTGGGAGAAAATTTTTGACTTTTAAATCCTTGAATGAGGAAGATCTTTCATGATGAGATTTTTTTTTTACAAGGAAAACTTTTCAAACTTTTAAAGTTATGAAGCCTTTGTTTAAAAGAGTTTTTCAAATGTGAAGCTTTGAAATTTTAGATGTGAAACCCTGAAAATTTTCAAATAAGAATATTTGAAATTTAAAATCTTTAAATTTTAGATGTGAATCTCTAAAATTTTTCGAATATGAATCATTAAATGTTTGGATGTGAATCCCTAAGTTTTTCAAATGAAAATCTTCAACTTTTAGGCATAATCATTAAAACTTTTCAAATGTGAATATTTGAAATTTTGATGTGAATCTTTAAAATTTTTGAATTTTGGATGTGAATCCTTAATTTTTTTCGAATGAAAATCTTTAACTTTGGGTGTGAATCTCTAAAATTTTCGAATGAGAATCTTTGAGCCTTGAAATCTTTGATGTAAATCCATGAATTTTTTATATGAAACTTTAAATCTTTTGAATGTGAATCTTTGAATCTTGTCTGTGAATTATAGTTTGTGAATCTTTACGATGATGAAAATTGAAACTCTTACGAATTTGAAGTTCTTACAAATATAAAATTCTTATGCACCTTTAAATCTTGCAAACCTGAAATTCTTATGAACCTAAAACTTTTACGAATATGAAGTTCTCGTAAATTTGAAGTTCTTGCAAATCTGAAAAGCTTGCAAATCTTTCATTCTTGTGAATTTGAAAGTCATGCAAATCTTTGAAGTCTTGCAAATATGAATTTTTATGAATTTGAAAATTTTGGTATATTTGAAACCTTTACGAATTTAGAACTTTTGCGAAATTTGAAATCTTACGAATTTGAAATTTCTATGAAACTCGAAATCTTTGTGAATCTAGAACCTTTGAGAGTCTTGAATCATTTATGAACTTTTGGAATCTTTGCGAAACTTAGAATTCTTGTGAATCTGAAAACCTTTATGAATTTGAATCTTCACGAATTTTGAAATCATTATAATTTTTTTTTTTTTACGAATATTGGAATATTGGAATCTTTTAATTTTTGTTGTGAAACCTTGTGAATCTTTGAAGTTTTGTAATGAACCCTTAAAATTTCAAATTATGAATATTTGGATTTCAAGTTAAAAGTTTTAAGTTTTTTTTGGATTGGAACAAAATGGATGAGGAGAATATTTCTTGAATTTTTGAATATTTTTTAGGCAAGGGATTGTTTAGTTGGGTTTTGATTTGGGATTAAAAGAGTTTGTTTTTTTGGGTGGAGAGAAAGCACAAAAGAAAGAAGTAAACTGTAAGGAACAATGCGGAGGTCGATGGTGGAAGTGATAGCAAGCTTACCTGATTCTAAAACATAGGTGATGGTATTCAAGTATTTCATTTTTTGGGTTAAAGCTAGGTTTTAGTTTTAGGTAGACAAAAAGAAAGGGAAGTTGAGATTTCTACATAAGGATTTCAAATAAGTTATGGATTTTTATCTTTGTAGAGTGATAGAAAGTCGAAAGAAAACTAGTAAAATCCTTAGTTGTCTCGAAAGGTGATGACAATGGGTGGCAAATTGGCTAAGGTTTATATGATAGGTTGTTGGGGTTTGGTTGAAAAAAGGGTTAAAGATAGAATAAATCTCTAGTGATCGACGGTGGACTCTACCATCGACTAATGGCAGGAATAGGTAACAATCACCAATTTATGGATTTTGAATAAGGATTTGGCTAGAGAGAAGTGAAAGGAAATAAGGTAGAAAGAGAATAGGAGAATGAAAAATAAAAGAAAGAAAGAAAATAGAGCATTCTATATTATGGTGAAAACATCATTATTTTTGGCATTGTGAAGAACCAGGTTTCTTTAACTTGATTCTGGTGATCTAGTTTGGGTTAAGCCTAAGAGCAGCAATAATTAGGCCCATTACTTGCCCTAGCCCTCGTGCTATCTTGAATGGCTTAAGCCCATTCTTGAGCCCAAGTTATCAAGCTTTCCCTTTTTGAACTTGGATTAGAATATAGATTGGGCCAATCCAAGCTCAAGTTTTTGGATTTCAACTTAGATTTAGGTACAATTTATTTTATTTTATGTTATGCTATTATTTAATGTTTATTTTATCATGGATGTGTAAAATAATAAATAAATTTTTTTTTGAAAACTAATTCATGATATTTTACCAAATTATTGGAGTATTTTCATGGGTTTAGAATTTTTTTTAACTATTAAAGGATTTCATTATAAATTTTTTTTGATAAAATAATACATTTTTCAATCCTACCAATTTATTAGAGAATTTAAATCTTGAATTAAATCTTACCAAACTATTGAAAGATTTAATAAGTGTTCTTAAAATAAATTATATAAATGGTTTTCAAATAAAATCTCATCAAATTATTGGGAGATTTGCATCAAAGTAAAATTTTACCAAACTATTGAAAGATTTTATTGATTATTTCTTAAATAAAATATAATAATGAATTTAATGACAGAGCCTCTTCAAAGTATGATAGTAGTCTCTATGAATACTTTTGAGGTGAGTAAATTATCATTAAATTTTTGGTAAAATTATAAAAGTGTTTTAAAGTTTAGATAATTTAAAATCAAACTCGTACCATCATTTGGATGGGCGTTGTGAGGGTGCTATAACTTTCTTCATTTATAACCGCATTCCCGAACCTAAATCTGGTTTAGTAGACTATAATCTATCATTTAAAGATACCTAATTCAAGCTTAAGATTCCTTTTTAAAATAGGTCAAATTCAAATAAGTGGCTAATCGCACCTAAATAGAAAAGATTGGTAGCGATTTCTTAAAGTTTATATCTAAGGATATATTCACGGATCTATATGTTACAACAAATGTGTTGTAATTTTATCAATTTTGTCAATTTTACCCTAAATGATACTAATTTTACGTTTTTCACACTTATTTATATTACCAATTTATTTTTTACTTCATTGCTATTATATATATACAAAAATAATAATTAATTAAAATTTTATATTATCATCATAATTATTTATGTTATAATGATATACTTTTACGTTTGTTTTTTCTTTCCGATATGTTTAAAATTATCATAAATTATTTTTTAGTGTATTATGACACTTTTTACTCATTTTACTTTAAATGATATGAATATTTTGTTTCTTCTCATCTATTCACATTATCTATATTTTTTATTTATTAGATATTTTTCTTATATATTTATAAAAATAATAATTAGTTAAAATTTTATGTTGCTATATTAAATATTTACATTTTAATAATAATTTTTTACAATTATTCTTACATTTTATTAAGTTTAGAATTATCATAGTTTTTTCTTAAAAGTTACAATATTTTTAACATATTTCATACTATATAATATAAATTTTACCATTCTTCTCACACAATTATGGTAATAAATTTTTAATTAATTTTTTTTTAAAATATCATGTCTTTTACGTTGATTTTTATCTTTGACTATACTTTTAACTATTTTATTATATATTAATAAGAAAAATAATTAATTTAAAATTTAAAATGTTAATTTAATTATTTATGTTAAAATGATTCTTTAACGTTGCTTCTTACATTCAATTATTTTTAAAATTTTCATAACTCATTTTTAAGAGTGTGTATTGGTAAATTTTATTATTTCTCTTGTTTAATTATGCTAATACTTTTATTTTTATTTTTATTTTAAAATATAAATTCTTTTATGTTAATATTTTTAATTTCTTTATAATTATTTTTATAATTTTTTTTAGCTATTTTCAAAAATACCAATTACATTAAAATTTTTTTTAAAAAATATTTTTAATTGTTATGTTTTTATTTTTTAAGTAATTTCATAAACATGTAATAAAATGAAAAAAGAAACTATTTTATAAAATGAAAATTATTTAAATTATGTATAAGATTTTATAAATTTTATTTTATAATCTCATTATTTGATAATCTCATTATTTGATAAGCATAATTTATCTTTTTTTATTTTAAAACTTAATCAACTATTGATATTTAATTATATAAATTTAATAATTATTATTTATTGATCTTATTATAAAACTAAAAAATTTAAACTTATTATAAAAGTCCCCTCTTTTCGTTAAAAAAATTGAACGTATAGTAATAATTGATGTATTTTTGAGTTATTATTTTTAGTATTTAAATTTTGAAAAATAAAAATTTGGAGAGTGTTGGACTTTAGGGACGGAAAGCGAGAAAGAGAGAAAGAGGAGAGAGGTGTTTGCCAATGCCATTGCCATCAAGTCAACCTTTTTTCTTTGAGACCTTCAAAATCCTTGTTGGCTGTTGCCCCTATAATAACTCAAGTGGGACATCTTTGTCGTTTCTTTGGGAGGTCCTACTATCCCACTAGTTGCTCTTCGCTGTTTCTTTCTCTTCTGCCCTTTGTTTGGTGCTTCCTTTCGCTTGTTTTATATAGTTTATGCACATTTCCAAGCTGCTTCCTTTTCTGTGCTTTCTTCTCTAATATCTATATATCCAAAGATCCGATTTTTTTCTTAATCTGGGTATTGAATTTTTGTCGTTTTGTTTGGTTGTTGTTGAAGGTGAAAGAAAGTCTGGTTTCTTGGTATGTTTTTAAACTCCTTTTTTTGTTTTTGTTTTTATGGATGTTCTTTGTATGAGGAAACGATGCTGATTCTTCGAATTGAAGCATCTGGGGCCTTTTGATATTTGGCAAACTTTACTGGGTAATTCTTTGAAATTGTGGTTGTTTTGGCTTTTGGATTTAATTGGTTGATTTTTTGGTTAGCTTGAGAGGGGGAAGGCAATTAGATAAAAAAGGGGTTTTTGCTTTAGTTTATATTTTGTTTTCCGATTAGTTTGAACTGAGATTTCATGCTTGGTTCAAGACAATGGAGATGTTTATTGCCCGATTTATATTTCTTTAGCATTGGATCATTGGATGCTATAGCTTGGTGAAATAATATGAAGAACCTTCTCAAGAAACTGCATATGATGTCTAATCAATCGGAAGATGTAGAAGAGTCGACTTCATCAAGAGGCAACAACAAGTCCAGTGATGTATCATCATCCCCTGATCGACCTTTGCACTCAAGGTCCCATCATAATCCTGAGAATAATAAAACATCTTCTGTTCTTTCCAATTGGTTAAATTCAGCTGCTAATAGAAAAAGTCCTAGTCCACCATCCTCTTCAAATATGAAAAAGGAGGAAACCATGGAACCTACTGATTCAGTTAGTACTAGTGGATTGGAGGCTGCTTTGGATGCAATAAGGCGCGATTCAGGGTCTAGTAACTCAAGAGATCCTGATGTAGAAGAGGAGTATCAGATACAAATGGCTCTGGAGTTGAGTGCCAGGGAAGATCCTGAGGCAGCTCAGATTGAGGCTGTTAAGCAAATTAGTTTAGGTTCTTGTGCTCCGGAGAATACTCCAGCTGAACTTGTTGCATACAGATATTGGGTATGTTTCTCTCTTTATTCCCCTATTTAATCCTTTTAAGCGTTTTGTTTTTCTCCTTAGTACTTACTAAAGTCTTATTTTGAACTTTTAGTTTAATCCTTGATTTTTTTAACTTTCTTTTCTTGGAGTTTTAGCAATTTATCCACAGTATGTACTGTAGATTTAGCTTTAGCCAATTTTTTTGCACAAAATACATTGCATGAATGGGGTCAATTATCATTCTCTCTCTCTCTCTCTCTCTCTCTCTCTCTCTCTCATCCGTTACCACATGTAAACTTTGTGTTTAATGAATTGGAATGGGTTAGCATATAGAGCTGACTTTGGCATGAAGGTATTTTATGCTTTAAGGGGGGAAAGGCTTTCAAAACCAAGTCCAATAAAGTTCTGAGAAGGGGTCTGTCTTGCCCTTGCGGAGGTTGTGATCCTTTTCAATTATTATTCTCCCTTTATTTTATAAAAGCATCAAAGGCAGTAATGTAGCATCCTCGGAGCTTAAACAAAGTTTCTGGAGTGCCCTATTAATACTGCTTTACATTTATCACTCTTCCAGTTCAAAGGCAATATTGTGGTTTGAATCATTGATGAGGACCTTTAGGCGGAGATGGTAAAATCTTGGTAAAAAGCTTACATTGAGACTAGATATAAATTGGCAAAAGTCAAGGGACTTCTAGTTTCATAATCTTTGATTCTTGGTCTTTAATAAAGATGCCACTCTCTAGGAGGGTTTTTCACAGGCTATGTTGTTTATTTCTTTTCTGTCAATTAACCTTATTAGACTTGAATTTGTCCCCTTTAGACCTAGCCCTCATGTTTAGTTCAGTCATTGTCTGACATTCTATTCCTTCAAATTTTAAGGTCACAGTTTCATCCATTATTTCTTATCTATCAGCTAACTGTTAGCAACTCAAAATTGCCCCTTTAAACGAGTTCCCTTGTATCTTCAACTCATAGTCTACCATCGTATTCCTATCCTTGTAGTTTCTTAGTTGAATGGCCATTGTAGAAATATTGAATTGTATGCCCCTGGATTCTATTTATTCATTGAGAAACACACAAGTTTTTTGACCTGCACTGGAAAATGTGGTTTATAGTTTGCATTAAATTCATGAACTTACTTATTTTGTGATTGTTCTTGATTTGCCTTTCCAACAAAAAGTTAATTATCATAATTTAAGTAGGTCATTGTCTTAAAAGTTACTAGGTTCAAGTAGAGGTGACAATTGGGCGAGTCAGGACATTTCAAGTAGAACGAAATTTGGGTCATTTGGCTTCAGGTAGCTTCGGATTTGCGTAATCTTGGGTTTGAATATTTTGGATTTGACACTTGAGTTATTCGGGTTTGGGTTATCATTTAGATCATGTCAAATTTTCTCAACCGTGGTTAAGTTCAAAGTCACATTTTTGTCAACTTGTGGCATACCTCCCATTTTGATTTTTGATATCATATAAATAAGATTTTCAAAATCTCATTAAATCATATAAAAACAACTAGCAAATTAAAGTCATAAACTAATTTAGAATTATTTTATACAAAAAATTAATAATTTTCTCCCAAAAAAATTATTAATGATTTGATTTATTGATGTTTAATTTTCATTTTCATTGCACTAAATATTATTGGTGATTCAATATGATTATGGTTATAACTTACCACTTAAAAGGTCAACTATAACTCCAAAAGTTAGAAGTAGTGTTAATTAGTTTCTTGAATGCTTCATTGAGAGTAAATAATAATAATAATAAAAGAAAAAACTATTTGAAAATTTGAATATAAATAATATTTAGTTATCTCTTTAGCTACTTTTAAGAGTTAAGGATTATTATATGAAATTAAAGTGATATATAAAAATAATGTTTTCTAGGTGACATGAAGAAAGATTCTCTAGTCTAGTGTCTTTCCCGTTGCATTTTAAGTCATTATTTTTGATAACCATCTAATATCAAATACATGGTGAAATCAACTAAAATATTTAAAAGTTGGTCCCACAGTTAGCTTTGTTGAATTATTGTCAATTATTTTTCTTGTTTGTGGATTACTTTTTGCTTTTAAAGTTATTATTTATCTAATTTGATGATTGATTTTATTATTTTGTAAATGTAAAAAAAGAAAAAAAGAACTTGTCTTATAATGCATAAATATGGAAATTTAATTCAATTATAATGGTATGAATTCTTTTTTAATTTTTTCTATTCATAATTAAGAAGGACAATATCCAAAGTTATATGAAATGCAACAGTAAAGAAAATAGATTTTTAAGGATAATTTAAAGCTATTATATTAATAAACTAATAGATTTTATTATATTTATTGTTTTTAATTAAACTAATATTTATAAAAATAATATTATGCTTAATTTAAGTTCGGGTCATTCCAGATCGAGTCATTCTAGGTTGGATGATTTTGGCTTCAGGTAAGCTTTGCAGGCTCTAGGTTTAAGCATATATTGCAGGGTGAAATGCTTTAGGTTACCGGTTATACCTAACATCCCTCCTCCCCCTGACATGCTAATGCACCTTTATGGACTTTACTAGTATCTGTCTCTCATACGCAAGGTTCCTTACCATTGTGTGAGTTAGCTTGCTGGTGTTTATTTGCTATATGTTTATCCCTTGCTAACCTAGCTCATATCCTAGATTTGTCCGTGCTTCACAGAATTATAATTCTCTTAATTATGATGACAAGATCCTGGATGGCTTTTATGACCTGTATGGAATTCTAACCGAATTGACTTCAGAAAGAATGCCTTCACTTCTTGATCTGCAAGGGATGTCAGTTTCAGACAATGTCTCTTGGGAAGCAGTTTTGGTCAATAGGGCTTTTGATGCAAATTTGTTGAAACTTGAAGGAAAAGCACTAGAGATGACTGCGAAGTTAAGATCAGAATCTTTGGCTTTTGTCAGCAGCAATCTGGTGCAAAGGCTTGCAGTTTTAGTTTCTGAATATATGGGTGGACCAGTTGCGGATCCTGAGAATATTTCACGAGCCTGGCGAAGTCTTAGTTACAGTTTAAAAGCTACCCTTGGCAGCATGGTTTTGCCACTTGGTTCTTTAACAATTGGGTTGGCTTGTCATCGTGCATTGTTGTTCAAGGTACTTGCCCTATTTGTTCATTTTTTTTCTTTTGATTTAGGTATATGGCTTGCCAACTGGATTTCTCAAGATTTACCAAAACGGTGAATAGAGGAAGGTTCCATACAGCCAATCCCATTTTATTGGAATCAACAAGTAGTTCAGTATAGTTGATAGTTTATTTGATATTTCCATTACAACTAACTTTGGTTTTCTGTTCTTGGGATTTGGGACCGTATATAGCCATGTTTATGCAAATCATAATAGAGTTGGCTACTCGAGCAATTTTGCTTCTCTTAATTTACAAGCATGCTGTCTTATTATCTGTTTTATTGTTAATACGTTAAGATATCTCAGGTGATACATCTCAAAAATGTAATATGACTCGTTCATTATCTAGCAGCATAATGGTGCCAAAGTGGAGACAAGTTGTTAGATAGTTGAGGAGGAAAAAATATGTTACATTGAAAAAGGTTGTATTCATCTTAAATTCTTAATTAATATGAGTAATATTGAGAAACAACTGCAAAAAACAACAAACAAAGCCTTTTCCCACTATGTGAGCTTGACTATTTGGATTATTGCACCATCGTCAACATGTAGAAAAAGGAATAAAAAGTTTTGAGAAGTGACAGCAATTAATGATGTCTAAAATTGAGAATGTCATTCTTTCTTATTTACTTCTTTAAATATTTGTGGTTTGATTGAAGATCTTCCTTGTTGCTTTTTAACCACACATAAAACTTCTGTCTCATTTATTTTGCTTATTTATTTTAGATCATGTATGATGTGTCCTCACCACTAGTACTCTTTGGCATTTTTCTTGACACCTGCCTTTAGTCATAGGAAGAACATTTTTTAGCAGTTTGAGTGTACAGGTTGAACGTGATCTTCTAGGACTTCTCTATCAGTAATGGTTGTTTCTTTGTGGTTGCATAGGTTTTGGCTGATAGTGCTGGCATTCCTTGCCGGCTGGTGAAGGGGCAGCAATATACAGGTTCTAATGACATGGCAATAAACTTTGTAAAGATTGATGATGGAAGGTGATTTCTATTATGGTCTGCACGTTTACTTTTTCCTCCACAAATAAGTATCTGATAATCAGGTTTCATTTGCTTGGCAGTATAATATGTTTTATCGTTTATTAAGTAGGCAAAAGTTGACCATTTCTTTTGAGTCAACATGTTTCTTTTATTTACTTCTATTCTGTGCTATCTTCTATTCAAACCTAAGCATTTTTAATCTATATATTTGTTTTAAGATTTGCTGTGCGGTTCTTGCATTTTTTTAAAAATTGCTTGACAAGATTTATTGTTGGCTAGTAGTGCTTCTAGGTTTGAAACTTATTGACATAGGTTGCAAAAGCTTAACTATTCCTCAAAGTGGTCCATGTGTTTTTCAGGGAATACATTGTTGACCTAATGGCAGATCCTGGCACACTTATTCCTTCCGATGCAGCGGGATCTCATGTGGAATATGATGATTCTTTCTTTTCCACCAGTCCTTTGTCTAGAGACATTGATTCATCCCATATGGCCTCTTCTAGTAGTGGGGTTGGGAGTTCATTTGAAGACAATGCAGAATTTGGGACACTGGAGAAGAGATCCAGGTTCAAAAACTTTGCTGCTGCAGGAGACCAATCTGATGAAAGAGGTGATTTTAATGCTTTTGTAAATTTGTCAGGGGCAGCAAGAAGTGGGGAGCAATCCAAGGAATCCATGGATGACTTTAAAACCCCTTCCAATGTGGAGAAGGCACCTGTGCGAGAGCATCCCAACAGATCTAATTACCCTTATGCGCATATGAAATCTCCTTCCTGGACAGAAGGTATTAGCTCCCCTGCTGTGCGTGGGATGAAGGTGAAAGATGTCTCACAGTACATGATTGATGCTGCCAAGGAGAATCCACAATTAGCTCAAAAACTTCATGATGTGTTACTTGAGAGCGGTGTTGTTGTTCCCCCTAACTTATTTACTGAGATTTATTCCGAGCAGTTAGATACATCAACTATCGAAGTCAGGCTGCCAACTGAAACTAATGATGAAAATAGACAGGGCACTGGACCTCGCAAAAGTAAGAATCAAGATGATTTTGGACCTTCTCATTGCTTGCCTCCTCTACCCCATCGCAAAGTATATGCTAAAGCAAGCTCTCCTCATAACCAACCTGAGCATCTTAAAACTGTGGAAGGCCTAAAGGTCACTCATCCATTTGATACAAGGGAAGTCATTGGACCACCTGTGTCATCACAATCTGAAGTGGCTCCTATTCAATATGCCAGAAATGTCCCAGTTGCTGCAGCAGCAGCAGCGGCTGCTGCTGTTGTTGCGTCTTCGATGGTTGTTGCCGCTACAAAGTCAGGCACTGATTCAAATGTTGAACTTCCTGTAGCAGCTGCTGCTACTGCTACTGCTGCTGCTGTTGTGGCAACTAGTGCAGCTGTGACTAAGCATAATGAGCGTAGTGATGGAGAGGCTGCCTCAGCTGGTTGTGAGCCACAAGGTAGTGGTGAAAGGGAGCATGATGCCTTGGGGGTAAATTTTGAAGGTGCGAGAATATCAGATAGATCAGCTGGTAATGATAATTCAAAGTCTGATGTTGCCCTTGATGATGTTGCAGACTGTGAGATTCCTTGGGTCGAAATCAGCTTGGGTGAGCGCATTGGACTTGGTATGGACCTGTTCTTTTGCTACATATTTCTTGCTTTATCTTGGGAAGATAGTTTGATTCCAAGTTGTTTTCAATTATTGTGGTCCATTATCATTATTTTGGTGCATCCTTTCTTTTGCAGGATCATATGGTGAGGTTTATCGTGGAGAATGGCATGGGACTGTGAGTTTTATTATGCTTAGTCTTTTATGTTGAATATGCTTTTTACGTCTAAACAATTTACTTCTTCCCTGTCATTGAGAAGCATTAGGAATTTTCTATTGTCACTTAGAAAGTATGATTTTCTATCATGTTTATTGGCTGGCAAGTCAACTTGGATGACTTGTAATAACCTATTTGGGTGGTGCAAGTGATTATAAGATACGAAATATAAACTGCTAATATGGCTTAAAAGAATATAGGACAAATTATTGAAAAAAGCAGCTTGAAGACATGAGGACAATTCAAAGGAAAACTTTAAGATAAAATTGCATCAAAATAAAAGTGTCTTGCAAGATACTATCTGAAGAGCCTATTAAGTCTTGAGTCTTTTTCCTGTGTATCACTTGTATTCGGTAGTGAATCTGCCAGGTTTTCATAAGATCTTTTTGGCAAATTGTTGTGATTTCCTTTCATTTTTAATTATGGGAAACACTGCTTGCAAAATTAATCTCCCTTAAACTTTCATATATTCTATTTTTTTGAATGAGTTTTTGAATACCCAAGGATGTAGGCTTTGCTAGTTGGCAAAAAGAGCTCTGTGTAGCTTAAGATATAAGGGTCTCACAATTTCAAACTCATTCAAACTCTTGACTTCAAGATGAAGTAATGCAACCAAATATTCTTCAGGACCAAGATAGGGGATATGATGGCCACCATTTCATATTGTCGGAAAGGTCCAGCCAAAACAGCATCTCTTGCTGCTTCCATGCATGCGGTGAAAAGTCTCTGGGGCCTGTTTGGGGTCTCAATTTGATCAAATTTTAGCATTGCCAAGTTGATAGCTGCCTGATTGGGATATAATATGTTTCATGGTAACAAACAATAGTGTATGGAGGGATATTCTAAGTAAAGTCAATTAGTCTTGATCCATCCCCTACCTTATTTTGATGATGGTAACAAAACTCAGACAAAATTATCACTGGTTTATTCCAATTTAGCATTGCCTATTGAGTCTATTTAACTCTTGTTAAGTGTTTAAAGCTAGAGTGTCATGGGCTTGTATTCATGTTGGCCTCTCTGCATGTTGCTAATTGGTTTTTGGTTGATAGCTTAACATGGTATTAAAGCCAGGGTTGTTTGTTCTTATTTGTTATCTACATGCTAGGGCCATTTCCTATTTGTTGTAGCGTTGGCCTTCAACATGAAGAGAAGTGTTAATTGTTGTTATCCCTCACCTTTTTATAGTTTTGCTCTGGCCTTATATTCTTCTTTAGCCTCTTTATTGATTACCATTTGGTTTAAGACTGGGTGTTTAAAGCACTACCAGAAATCACTGGTTTTCAAACGAACTTTGGCTCCTATTTCTGTTTCATTTATTTGGTTAAACTTTTGGATAAGCTATTACAATTAGGATACTTGCATTGTGTTCCTTTTCTATCGTATGTAACTGGCCTGCATTCTTGGGGCTGGATAATGCATTCCATAGTTGATAATTATGAATTGTTTGATGCACACAGATTAACTTTTTTATACACAACGTAAATTTGGTTGTCAATCAATGTTCTAACTTGATTTTTTACTTTCCCAATTTTTGGATGGAAATCATTTGTTGTCTAAATCTTGTATTGTGTAAACTTTGCCATAATATGTTGCTGTTCTTTGAAGGAGAATAGTTGACCATTTTCCACACTTTGATTTCACAGGAAGTTGCCGTGAAGAAGTTCCTGGATCAAGATATCTCTGGGGAATCACTTGAAGAATTCAAAAGTGAGGTACAAGCCTTTCCTATCTCTCCTGTATCTATTGTATACAACCACTTACCTTATGCCAAAGCCTAGATTAGTGCGGTGTTCATGTCATTGGAGATGTCTTGACCTTCAGTTACTGATTACATATAATTAACTATGAAGAATCTTAGAACCTAAAACCGAGACAATGTTGTCCCAATTTATGTCTATCTATACGTCTCCAGTGGTCATTGTGGCTAGAGTTGTGCAAGGGCCAAGCATTCCCAGATCATTAGCTCAACTTCATGTTTGGATGGGCTCTGGACACTACCTTTAGATGTATTGGGCAGGCTACAAGACAAAAAAAAAAAAAAAAAATTTAAGCCTGCTAGTGTCCTAGGCCAAGCATGGACAAGTAATCCAGCAGCTTGACCCCAATAATAGTTACAAAATTTTACTATGTATAATAGAAGAAATATGTTATACATATTCTTGAATATTAATCCATTTATTTAGGAAAACTATACAAAATCAGGCTTACTTATGGGTTTAAGAGATCAAGTTCCATACCAGACTAGTTGAACCCTTGGAAACCCCAAAGTAATTGCCTGGTTTATTAAGAAACTAAAGCATTTGTTTCCCCATTTATATGAGTGCATGTCAGTGGTCTGTTTGAATTTCATTAATAGTATTTCCTTTCTGAATGATTTCATTTGACACGAGCACATTTCTTTGCAGTAAGTGTTGTCCCTAAATCACATTTCACTTTCTCAGTTGACCCCTCCATTATTTGTCCAAACTACTTGCTTTGTAAATTACAATTTTTAAACACTAATTTGTAGGTCCTAATCATGAAAAAACTCAGACATCCCAATGTTGTTCTTTTCATGGGAGCTGTAACTCGTCCTCCAAACCTTTCAATTGTAACAGAATTTCTTCATAGGTATGTTGTCACTATTTCTTTTCATCATTTTGTTGGAACTTTATTTGCAGTTTTGATGAAACTGTTTGATTTTGCTGTTTCATCATATACGACAATGTAATACTTTTGGAGGATTTCTTGTGGTGATTTTCTAAGGATTTCTTGTGATGATTTTCTAACATAGATGATTGCTGCATTTCATATAAGTAATAAAAGGAAGTATGCGAGTATCATCTCCTTAGGGATTATAGAATGTAATATTGGGTTGCTTTTCAAGTGCCAATGGTGAAACCCTAAGATCTTATATCTAAACAATTGGAATTCAGGGTTTGGTTGCATAGAAAAGTAAAGACTAAAAGCAATGTGTAGGCAGAGATCTTGACTTCACCAATTGTCACTTGAGAAGTAAAAAAAAGATTGCCAAAAACTAGATCTAAGAAAACAAGAATTGAAACCTTGAAAAATTAAAGAAACTTGAGAACGCTGATTGCTTCTAGTAAACTTGGACTAAAGGTTGCATGAAAAGAACTTAAAGAACATAAAAGAAAGTGGTAGCTGAATCTTGCAACAAGTAAAAGAAAGCTTGCATCAATCTTGAAAGAAAAAGAATAAAGATTGTAAAAACAAGATTGGAAACTTAAAGCAATAAAAGAAAGGGTTTTTGGAAAAATACTTCTTGAATTGAACTAAAAGAATTTAAAGAAATAAAAGCTTTGTTATTGGCAAATCTGTCATCTAAGTGAATAACTGAACTAAAGAACTAAAAGAAATAAGAACTAAGAACTAAAAGAGAGAAGAGAATTGAGAAATGGGATGATGGAAAGGAGTGAATGGCCTCCGTACTTATAATGGAGGGTTCGGCCAAGAGTTAGAGAGTACAAGATGCGTTTTCAAATTCAAATTCTAATGGATGAGTGCTCATCCTAATCTTCTTGGAGTTGGCTGAATGTGGTCTTCTCAAGCTTGAGTTGCCTTGGCCGAATGGAGTCTTGACCCTTTGATTGAATCTTGATCAAATTTTGATAAAGCTCTCCTCTTGGATTTGGTTGAGGCTTGGAAATTCAAGAGCAAGTTGATTTTTATCCAATTCTTGAAATTCAAATGGATAAAATCCTACTCCAAGTCAAAATCTTCAAGGCTAAGCAACAAGTCTCATGGTGAGCTTCAAATTCCTCTTGGCCGAATGTACTTAGCCCTTATTGTGGTGAAAATTGCATGAAGGCTCTCTTGGAGTCTTGGCTGAATAGGATGATGGTTGTAGAGTCCATGCTTTTGCAAATTAATCCTCCCCCTTGTATGGCTGAATGGATAGAGTCCTTATGCCACACAATTGCTTCATGGCTAAGCAAAGGAGTCATGCTTGAATCAAAACTTCTCTTTGGCCAAACATGATGGAGTCCAAGTGAGCTTGGAGTAGCATGCAACCATTCTTGGAATAGAGGTGGCCAAATACATCATGGGAGTGTCCTTGTGCAATTGAAACTCTATGAATGTGGGACAAGGTGGTTTGGCTATGAGCTCCAAAATTGGGCCAAAATTGCTCCTTGACTGCTTGCATGCTTGGCTTGCATGAAAATAATATCCATGAGCTTGAAAACCTAAAATTATGAAAACATGAAAAGCACCAAAAATCATCCAAATTTTAAAAAATAGCAGCATTTTTAGCATGCAAAAACTCTATGTATGTAGGTGCTATCAATAGATCATTACAATTAGTTTTTGTCTAAGCAGCTTAGTTAAAATGATGCATCAACTCACAAGTATAGCTATTTCATAAATCCTCATCAATATGATGTGCCAGTATTTTATCAGCAATTGAAATGTGAGTAAAAAGGGCTAAAAGCTGAATTAACCATAAGCTAAGTGCATGGATTAAAAAAACACTTTGGAAGAGTTATTGAAATTGTGCCGTTATGGATAAACTGCTGCTTGAGGCATGGTTCTGGATTCTGAACTTGCTCTTGTTGGCATTGTTGGCTCTTTACTCCTTTTCCTTTCATTTTTACTCTTTTTTTATTCTATCCAATTTCCTAATTGCCAAGTGCTTAGCAATTCATTTATTCACTTTGTTGTATATGTTCTAAGTATTTTTTACGTCTTGAATTTTGCAGAGGTAGTTTGTATAGGTTAATTCACAGGCCAAACAATCAATTAGATGAGCGGAGGCGTTTGAGAATGGCTTTTGATGCTGTATGATTCTGTCATTTTGTTATTACTAGTATTTGATGTCTCATGCACGTGAATAGTTATTTTTGAATTTTTTTTAAACAATAATTATATATTAAACACAAAATTGCAATTTTTACTTAATTTTAAATAATAAGAACATAGAATTGCATATTGTACAAATAACTGAAACTAATGAAAGCTATGTTAATAGAAATTCATAATAATATGTAAAGTTGTCCTATTTCCAAAATATACTAGATAAACACAGAGTTTATTGAAATAACATTAATGTAAAATTAAAACTTTGAGATAAATCAATAAATTTTTAACTTAAATATTTTTTATTTATCTAATAAATCCACTTGATTGTTTTTCAACAGATTTAGAATTCTTATTTATTAATTGGATCAATCTTATTAATATTTATAATAAAAAATATTTAGAATGGAAATTGAGAAATATATTGAACAAAGATATCTGTTTTCATCAATCAAAAGTTTTACTAACATCTATGCTTTATGTATATTATATATTATTTATTATTAATTTTTTGATATTGGAGATGGGGATTTGAACCTATTTTGAGCAGGAGGAAGCATGCACCAACTTTTGGGCCAAATGCTAGGGTGCCAAATGATTATATTATTCTTACCTTATATTTTATTTGGTCTGCTTAAAGTTCACTTGATGGCTTTGTTGGGTAATCTTTCTCTTTTGAATGCTTGAATTTTCAGGCTCGGGGAATGAATTACTTGCACAATTGTACTCCAGTGATAGTACATCGTGATTTGAAATCCCCAAATCTTTTAGTTGATAAAAATTGGGTTGTGAAGGTTGCCTTTTATCTCTTCTTTACTAGTGCTGGTTACATTAGAAATTTCTTTTATGAGTAACTCAGCCTGGCATCAAATTTTGATTTAGGTTTGTGATTTCGGTTTATCACGGATGAAGCACAGCACATATCTATCATCAAGGTCAACTGCAGGGACGGTAATGCCAAAGAACTTGTTTTCTCCTTTCTTTTTCTTTAACTACTTTATATTCTATTCATTTATTTTCTGTTATATATGGCAGATCCTATCTATTTTAAGAGTAATTGCCTCTGTTACATAGACTCACATTTAAGGTCACTGTACCGGTGTTAACATCACTACTGGTGCTATATATGTGTCTGACATGGCTTTTTAAACTTAGGATGAGTTCTGTTCCCCTTTCCTAGCTGCTGTTGTAATTGAAAAAAGAAGAAAAGGAGAGAAATGCAGGTAGGGAGGAATTTCTGTGACTGTTGCACAGCTGAGAATAGTGGTGACCTGATGATAGAAACAGAAAAGAGGAGTGGTTAGGGCTTCTTTTAAATTGCTTCTTGGGCTTGAAAAAACGAGTTAATAATTGGGCTTAAATCCTTTTCAATTATGTCTTCTTTAAATTGGGTTTATATAGATTTTTGTCTTAGTCCGATCCAAAAAGTGTCCTGGGACTTTCATATCTTGGGTTCCTTTCTAGCTATGTAAGTAAATGTGTTTAAGATTTAATAAAAATATATCTAATTATTTTTGATGGAACAAAACTATTTAAAGTTAGTACTCATATTAAAAATAAATTTAATAAAAATATTTTTAAATGTAAACATGTTCTTTTGTTTTCTGATAGAAGAAAACATAAAAAGAAATCTTATCTATATAGAGTGTGTTTGGCGCACAAGATTATGATAGGATAAAATAAAATGATATTATGAATATGATTAGATTAAATAATGTTATCTTATCTAGTGTTTGATGTGTGCAAAGATTAGGATATGATAATTTTATTTATTAGTCAAAATTATCTTTCCTCAATATTTATAAAATTTAAATTATTGATGTAATTTTTGAAGGTATAATAGAATATATAAGTTAAATCCCGTGGATTAAAAATAATCCTCCCCACTTTGGGAGGATTAAAGCATCCTTTGCCAAGAGGATGATTAATCCTCCTTGCAATCTTATCTCTTTCTTTCGATATGAACCAAACATGATATAGGATGATTATCATCCTATCCTATACATCATTCTATGCACTAAACATGACCATAAAGCTTTGTTTTTATATATTTTTGGATACTCAATATAAAACACTTCTACCTAAGTCCATGTAGTGTGTTTGAAATAAATGAACTTCATAAAAAGTTGTGGAATTCGTTTGAAATCTATAATTTTATTTGTTCAGAATTTTACAAATCTGTGATTTTAATTCCTAACATGCTAATTCATTAATAAATGAATTATACTATAAAATTCATTCGCACATGATATGAATCCTCATTTCCTTTGGTTGCAAACATGTTTTACAATCTGGTGCCAGTTGATTTGCTTTCTGTTTGATACTCTTGTGCGGGGTGGACAATTAACTAGAGCAGCAGGTGCTGTAGCGAAACTGATTGCAAAAGAGGGGAAATTGGCCACATTAAAATTACCTTCCAGGGAGGTCCATTTGATATCCAAAAACTGCTCAGCAACAGTCAGACAAGTGGGGAATGTTGGGGTGAACCAGAAACATTTGGGTAGAGGCGGATCTAAATGTTGGCTAGGTAACCATCTTGTAGTAAGAGGAGTAGTTATGAACACTATAGACCATCCCCATGTGGGTGGTGAAGGGAAGGCTCCAATTGGTAGGAAAAAACCCGCAACCCCTTGGGGTTATCCTGCACTTGGAAGAAGTAGAAAAAGGAATAAATATAGTGATAATTTTATTCTTTGTCACTGTAGTAAATAGGAGAAAATTTATTTCTTCATCTTTACAATAAAATTTAGTAAACGAGAGTTTGTTGCTTCCTCTCTTGACATGTCATGCAACGCTAATTTTGGGAAAAAGTAGGGTATGACTAGCGTAGAGTGCCAACAATTGGTAATGCTAGATGTATATGGTGAAATAGAATATAGGATAGTAAAGTTAGGCCATAACTTGGGGGTAGATTTGGTTATAAATCATCAAAAGAATAATATTATGAAATTTTTATAAGAAATACATTCATTCAAGAAGATCATATTGAGGGTTCTTTTAGTGGAGAATGAGCTACCATTGCCCTTGAGTAAGTAGGAGGACCTAAAAAAAGGAGGCAAAAATGAGGGCAGGGCAATCTTAATGTGCCAAAATTAGGTGTCATGGTGAGGGATGAACAAGGAAAATTAGGTATTTCTGAATTAGAAGGCTAAGGAATTTCAATGATAAGAGGTAAGGAGATCCAAAAGTGAAGATAAGGAGATCTAGTAGTGCAAGGTGTGAGATCCAAAAGTAGGAATAAGGAGATGGAGTTATTGCCTTACTGGAGATTGGTAGTAGTAATGAAAGGAACTAGGGAGTTTAAGTACTGAGGTGAGCAAAAGTAATAGTTGGTAGCAAAGTTTTAAATATCACTATTGATGGATACAAAAATAATGATATTAATTGAGAAAAGGACGGAAATTCAAATAAAAATTTGAAAATCTTGATTGAAACAATGGTATATATTCTTTTATATTTTAAAAGTATAATATTATACATATGATATATAAAACAGAACATATAATAGGGAGTAATTTTCAGTTTCATTGAGATAGGTAACAAAATCTAATATTTCTATTATAAAAGCATGATACATGTTTGAGAAATATTCAAATAATTTATACCATAAGCTTTCTCAAATTTCATTTTGAAAATTTATCAATTTAATCTAAATATTCTTTAAATTATTTTTTATACAACATTAGATCTGAACAATCATCTAGTTTTATGGATGAAAAAATATTTGCTTGTAGTTCTTTTCTATATAATTTACACTGAAACTATTGGTTTTTAACATCTGAAATCAGCTTCCAACATGCTGGATTTTCCTATTTTCTTTTTTATTAATTGAAAATTGGTTAATATATTATTTACCTTGTTTTAATATCTTGATTCAAACATGATATTTTAAATTTTTTTAGCAAAAAATAGTTGTCATATGATTTGACCCATAATACTAGATCAACAATTGGATCATTTGTGGTTGCGTTAATTGAGGACGCATTGCTTAATTCCATTGCTACTGTTGGCTTTTTGCTATTGATTAGATTTTATAGTTGTCCTTTTAAGACTAGTAAGCAACATAGGTCATTGAAAAAAATCATTTTTTCAATAAAGAATGAAAAATATAAATTGACTGATCTTTTCTAATATCCTTGATATATCTTAAATATTGTTGAAAACATGTTAAATTTGATACTTTTAACTAATAATATATTTATATAAATTTGTTGATTTGCGAATATATCTATTGATATTTGTTCGAAATGGAAAAATAAAAAAGAAAAAACATATTGATGGTCATGAAAATTGGATATATTGAAAATATTGTAGATATTTAATACCATGGTTGGATGTTTGTACTAATGGGGTGTCAAGGGTAGTAGCAGAGGCAGTTCTTGTTGCCGATGAGAGAATCCTCCTGAACTGAAGCATGCAGGGTTTGTTCATATATTGAAAATATTGTAGATATTTAATACCATGGTTGGATGTTTGTACTAATGGGGTGTCAAGAGTAGTAGCGGTGGCAGTTCTTGTTGCCGATGAGAGAATTCTCCTGAACTGAAGCATGCAGGGTTTGCCAAAGAGAGAATCCTCCTGAAATGAAGCATGCAGGGTTTGTTCATATTTAAGGGTAGTTGACATCTCATCCTGCAGTGAGAGGAAAGATGTCAATAATAGCAATATAGATAAGTGGGTAACTTACGTGGTGCCATCTGACGTGTTAAGGATAATATATATTTAGATAAACTAATTATGCTTGGTTCACAGTGAATGTCAAAGGAAATCAATTTGAGGGAGGAAGAAAGAAATTTGAATGAATAGATGTACTTTTGAGATCCTCACCTAGTTAGATGTCCAATTTGCCTAGAATGATTACCAAATGAGCTATATAGCTACATGAACATAATTAGATGTATAATGAAAAAATAAAAAAAAAAATCAATAATGTTAAAATTGATCATCTTGTTGAAGCACATGCCTTTAGATGTCTAGTGGAATGATCAATGTTGAGCTAAGGCTTTTATGCCATGGCATGATTTTTCTAGGTGATGTAAGGGTACAATATACTCATACATAATGCAAAATATGGAGAAGTTCCATTTATCAGTAATCCTAAAGGATATCTTGGAGTAATATTGCAACTATTATAATATTGGTAGCATATATTCATTCCTTCTTTATTCTTTATATTAGAATGGGATTTGTCTATTAGATATCTGGGACAAATTATAGTTTTACGCTATGTTTAGGTAGTTATTAGTAAAGGAAAGAAAAGGAAATGAAAGTTTTTTAGAGGAAAGGAAACATACATAAAATTAATAAAGGAAACGAAGTAAAGGAATCCTAACAACTATTGTTTGGTGAAAGAGTGAAAAGAAAAAGAAAGGATTCATTATAATTGTTTTCCTAATATTCATTATAACCATTGTCCCTTCCTTTCTTTTATTTTAGTTTAAATAATATTCAAACAAGGGAAAGGTTTCCCCATTCCCCAGCTTTTCTTTCCTTACCCTCTTCTCCCCTCGATCCAAACATTGTTAATGTCATCAACTATGCTCCACATCCATGTTTTTTCATTGTTTTCCAAAACCCAACCTCTAATTGTACCATATGCAATGTACCTTTGAATTAACCAAGTCCATGTAGTGCCTTCTTCAGGCTGAGTGGATGGCTCCAGAAGTACTACGAAATGAACCTTCAAACGAGAAGTAGGCTTTTTTCCTTCCCACTCTGCTATTTTTCTTTACTGTTTTCGTCATCATCCTAGAATCATTTAATGCTCATACAAAATATGGTCAATATGCAGGTCTGATGTTTACAGCTTTGGAGTTATCTTATGGGAGCTCTCTACATTGCAACAACCATGGGGAGGAATGAATCCAATGCAAGTTGTTGGTGCAGTAGGATTTCAGCACCGTCGTCTTGACATTCCAGATGACATGGATCCTGTCATTGCAGAAATTATTAGAAAGTGTTGGCAGACGTGAGTATAATTTTTAGTATTACCTTATTTCTTGGTCTCAGATTAGATATTGTGATTTAATACAGCCAATTCCCAACAAGCTCATGCACATATAGTTGTACTATAGCCTTTGAGTTATCTTGAACTAGAATTGGCATGCTATTTTTATTGCCAAAGTAGCTATACTTTAAATTCTTACCGTAGCTTAAAAGCAGACTGCTGTAGATGCTTATGTTTTGGTTCATGGTCTATATTTTTAAACATTGTTGCATCAAACTATTTTCTGTTTCTTTTTTTGCTGAACTTTTTCTTTGGGTTACCAATTCTTTCTTCAGAACTTTTTCATTAATTTAGTTGACCTTTCTCTGATTTTGTCTTTGGAGTTATTTTCAATCTCCTGAACCTGGGTTCTGCTCTTTAAATCTTGAAAGGTTGTTTTAGACCTTTGTCACACATGCATGTCCATGTAAGATGTGTGTGTTTAAACCATTCATGCACCCCTTAATTGCAAGCAATGCTACAACTAGAAGAGTGTATGCATGCATGTATGTGCCATGTATGTATTAACTTGAAGTTCAGAAAAATGGCTTTCATTTAATGTGAAGTGCAGATTAATAACCTAACTACCCTGTCTAGTGTAAGAAGTTTGGAAGAGTTAGAGTCATTCTTCTCTTCCATGTTTCAAGGAATATTTGAGAGTGGCTTTTCAGAGGCATTGTTGGTGCTCTTAAAGAAATTGTCTCATGCTGTTGTCTTTTTAATTAGCTATGTTGGTGAAGGGAGTCTGGAGAATATCTTTACCATGAAATAGGTTAGGAACTTAGGTCTAAGTGACAGCTAATTTGAAGAAGCATTATTTTCTTTATCGTCCTTCATACTCTTCTTGGTGAGTGTATGGATATATATTGTTAAATACGAGTAAAAGAGAAAAAGGAGAGAAAAAAGTAGAAGTTATTAGGTGTTGCTTATTTTGATATAATGAGAGTTGAGGATACAACTACAACTGTAATTCTAATATGAATCAAAATGACTAATATGTCCAAACATGATGTAACTCTTATTATCTTGTTTGACTGTTTTGTTGATTGTAGTATTTTGTTTGTTTCTACTAACTTAATGGAGGCCAAATTAGACTCTCACTTTTATATAAGTATAGAGACACAAAAGTATTGGAGTAAATTTTGGATGGACTCAATGCCTTTCACTGCTTAGATGATGACATGTTGTGACTTCAGATGATGACACCTAATCCTCTCTGGATCTAAAAGAAACCTAAACTGGTAAAATTATGCTATAAAATCAAATCAATTTGACTATAAAAATTTGTATGCTTTTGTTAGCATATTGGTTTGAAAATCAACTTAGTTTAGAAGTTGATTAATTGATAGTCTTGGTGCATGTACAGTTGACGATCTGGTTGGTATAACTATGAAATTCAATGTGAAATTCACATGTTAATACGAATTTGTATGCTTTTAAACACGTAAGAGTTGAGCTAAATCTAAACCATTTGCACAAGATGGGGGAATGTTGGGCATAATCTATTATATGTTCCATCTGTACTTTGTACAGATCTTGCCACCTTAGTTCTCTTAACCCGAGCTTTACTTGTTAGTCTGAATTTTCTTTCTCTTGGTTTTTTTGTTTTTTTTAATTGTACTTAAACTTTTGATTTTGCATTATAATGACGATTAATCATATTAACGTGTGCAATATTGAACTTTGATCAATGGTTTTGGTTGCTGCTGTATCATGGAGATGAACTCTGGTGTCATGGTCATTGCAATCTATAGGATGTAGTAGTAGACGCATCTGATTGTGTGTAAAGGGTGATAGGCAAAACTGACCCTTGCACTTTGAAATTGTAGAGATCCAAAATTGAGGCCAACATTTGCAGAAATTATGGCTGCTTTGAAGCCACTGCAAAAGCCTGTAACAAGTTCACAAGTACCTAGATCAACTGTATCTTTAAGTAGTGCCCATTGATAGGGGTTGGCCATGAAGTGTTGCAGAAGGCTTAGCAGGCCAAGAGAGAAAGCTCAAGACAGAAGTGCGCCTGGCTTTATTGAATTGCCAGCGGTTGGCAGGTCCTGAACTGTATGGGACGTATGAGCACACATGATTGAAGATTACACAATATATACTCCGATTTTGGATGATATGTTTCTTTCTCTTTTTGTTTCTTCTTTTCTGGGTATCAGGGATGCAGCCATTTTTATTAATGTTGTGCATTTGTTTGTAAACAGAAAGAAAAAATGAAAGTTGTTGTAATTATCAATGCTTTTCCTCATCTTGTGATCAAATGGGGGGTGGGGGGGTTTCAGGTTATAATGTGAACTGAAGAAAAATACAATAACTGAAAATCATTTTAAAGCTGTTAGCTAAAGAATTTTCTTTTTCTTTTTCATTCAGTAGTTAACCAAGAATTCTCTGCCAGCAAAATTTTGAAGGATGGTGCAATTCAAAAATTTGCAGCTTCAATAATGCCTTTTTCACTTGTTGGTTTCAAAATTCAAACTTTTTTACTGTTAACCATTCATATGCTTCAATGGAAGTCCACAAAAAAAAAAAAAAAAAGAACTTGACGACCCCTATTCATGGATAATTTTCCTTTTTGATGTCCACCCTTTTCATGAATAAGCTATTCCTCCATGACTGCACTCAAACAATTCTCATTGGGAAGGAATAGAAATAAAAAGACTCAATAGACCTAAGGTTTTAAATCCTATCTCCTGTAAGGATAAGGTAGGACCAGCCACTCTCCACAAAAGTGAAGATTATATACAAATATTTTTCTCTTCCTGCTGACTGGTAGCGTCTCGACCAAAGATTTTATCAAACCCCTTAAATGGCAACCTTCTTTAGCTCTCCACCATTTTTGTCTCACCCGCTAAGAACTCCCCGCTTGTCTTCATCATCACAAACACCTCCTCCTCCTTCACCACCAAATCCATCTTCTCAACCACCACCTCCTACTCCGTCTTCACAGCTAAGCACGACTTCCTCTGAGCAGCAAACACCTGCAGCCTCAGTAAAAGTGCAACAACAAAAGCCCCCTAAACCCGCCACCACTGTTGAAACCACAGACTGGATAGCTTCCTCCTTGACCAGGCGCTTCGGGCTCGGTGCAGGTCTTGCATGGGCAGCCTTCCTTGCTGTTGGAGTGATTTCTGAACAGATTAAGACTCGCCTTGAATCTTCTCAACAAGAAGCAAATACAAGGTATCTAACTCTAAGCTCTATCTCTACATCCTTACTTGAAAACCAAATTCCATGTTTATCAATTACTAGTCTTTCCTGTCATACAAGGAAATCCTGAAACGCTTTAGATAAATTGTATTAATCATATAGAATTTTTTGGCTGTGGATTTCTTCTCTTGAAATTCCTATAATCATATATATCCACTGGACAGGATAGAGCCTTGAATCTTCACATTGAAGTCAAATGCTTTAAATTTGTTCAACTTGCAAGGACATTTGATGATTTGTGAAATTCTTACCTGCCACAATAAATTCACAAAGTTTCAAACTATTTTTTGTTATTTTTTATGCACCATTTTACTTAGTTTTTTACTTGGGTAGAAAATCAAATACAAAAGTTTACTAAATAACCTCTCAAATGAATCAGCGGTTGAAACAAACTTGCTAACTGTGTACGATGAATCTTAAGATTAGTCCTTCTTCACTGACCACACTCATTGTTTTGGATAGAGATGTTGAGAAGCAAGAGGAGGTCGTGTTGCCTAATGGCATAAGGTATATTTTCTTCATTGTCTATTGAATAATCTATATATACTTGATTAACCACCTGAAATATATATGTAATGCCAGCATTTTCTTCGGTTAGTAAATGATAACATTTATGCTTTTAAAACAGGTACTATGAGTTGAGAGTTGGTGGAGGGGTTTCTCCAAGGAATGGAGACGTGGTGGTGATTGATCTCAAGGGAAAAATTGAAGGCAGCGGTGAAGTGTTTGTTGATACATTTGACGGAGGGAAGAAGCCACTTGCTCTAGTAATGGGGTCAAGGCCTTACAGCAAGGGAATGTGTGGAGGGGTAGAATATGTGTTGAGATCAATGAAAGCAGGGGGCAAAAGGAGAGTGATAGTTCCTCCCAATTTGGCATTTGGAGAGAATGGTGCAGATTTAGGCTCTGGTGTCCAGATTCCGCCGTCTGCCACTCTTGAGTACATTGTTGAGGTTGATAAAGTCTCCATTGCACCTGCATGATCATTTTTTTTTTGTTTTGAAGGAAAGAGTCATAAACTAAATTGCATATGTACTTAGTGCACTTGGACAGTTTTACGAGTTTATTTCTTTTTTTCTCCCTGTTGGATCATGAAAGGTAAAAGCAAATTTATCAAGGAATTCAAACTTCTTATTAATCCAGATTGGATAATTAAGAGATAAACATTACAATTACAATAAAACTTAAAAACAAAAACCTGAACTTTTAAAAAGAAAAAAAAAAACCTAATAAAAAAATCTTCCCATTACATTACGGACTAGCTGGCATTGGAAAGCGGCACAATGGGCATCGATGACTGGTATTCAGCCCCTTCTCGACACAGTCTCCATGAAAGAGATGCGAACAAGGCATGCAAGTGACCTCTGTTCCAGGCGAGAGTTGCTTCATACAAATCATGCGCTCTTCAGTAGAAGCACCAAGACCATCAACCTAAGGTTGAAGCTTCACTTTTTGCAAAGGCTTGGTGGAATCCTTCGTCGCAGGAACTGGCTTAGGAGTTTCTTGCATTGACAACTCCAGTGCCATAGCCTCTAACTCATCTTCCCACCTGACCATCTTCTTGACGCGTAATATTATTGTAGGGATGCCGCCAAATTCACAATTGTTCTTCTATTGTTTCTTCTGCTTCTCTTTTTCTAAAATCAGCTTCGCATCGGAGAAAACTACGTCCAACATCCTTTCAAGGCCGCGCCGATCGGTACGCCATCAAGCCTCACGTAAACGGTGAGCTACATAGTTGCGGTGTCGATTGGAGCAAAAAACAAATACTGGAAAAACCAATTCTTCCTGGAATTCCTCCTCCTGATCATCCTCACGAACATTGCCAGTATCATCATCAAGGAACTTACGGATTTGAAGAAGAAATCCGGTTTGGGAAAAGTGAACCCCTCAGAGGAGTGAGAGTCACGCCGCAGTCTACCATCACTTGAAACCACGGTTCACGTCTTGCCATGATGAAAACAATCTCTTCGAAGAAAAGGGAATGCAATGCAATGCAATAAATCAAAGCAGAAAAACAATTTCAAACTTAGGGTTTGCTTTGAGTGAAGACTAGTGTACGCGCTTGTATATATAGATATATTGCCTTACCTAAACCTAATGGGAAAAGAAGAAACGGAAAATAAAATATCTTATTTTTTATTATTTTATTAAAATAAAATAAAATCATTTACAATACAAATTTGGTAGCTTTTTGCTTTTTGCACCTCCAATCTTTATTATTTTAATAAAAATAAAATAAAATAAAATAATTTACAAGTTATATTCCAACTAATATGTATTTTATTACCTATTTATGTAATCTTATCATTAATTACTTTGTTTAGTTAAAATTTCTTTCAAGTTTTTTTTATTAAAATTTTAAGAATATTTATCACTTTCGGAATGTTAATTTTATTTTTCAATTGATCCTTATGTAAATTTCCAATTTTTTTTAAACTTTTTATAATTTTATAAATATGAAAAAATAAATAACTATAAATATGAATAAATATTCTTTCTCTTTGTAGTTTATTAGAGGTCTATAAATCGGATAAGGCCGAATCAAATTTAATTATCTTTTTGAAAACTTTATCCAGGCCTCAATCCAGTTGGACTCTAACCTTATTAAAATTAAATACAAAACCAAATAATTTATGAGTTATGTTCCAACTAATAGTATTTTATTAGCTATTTATGTTAACTCATTATTAATTATTTTGTTTAGTTAAATTTTCTTCCAAATTTTCTTTATTAATTTTTAAGAATATTTAACAATTTCTTAAAATGTTGTTTTACTTCATTAGGATAAGAACTCTTTTACTTAATAGATATTATATATTGTAATATATAATATATTATATAAACTTTCACTTCTTTTAAACACTTTGGTAATGCTCTTGTATTAGTAATGAATCAATGCAATTGAAACCATTTTCTTTTTGTTTTAAGAGAAAAAAATATATTGGGTAGACCTCATATAAGAACGGTCCTAACTCTATTGTATCTTTTGTTTCATTTCTTTTGGAACAATTATAAATATATTTTTTTCATTATAGATGAACTACAAGAAATTCAATGCGTAATCTTAACATTCAATGTGTATTCCTGAATATATAATCTCATTTTTCAATTATTCAATTATTTTATTTTATCAAGTTCAATGTTAGCCAGATTAGTTAACATTTATATGTTTTGATGCAACAACAATATATTAATTGTAACTTGAAATTTAATTAAAAAATTAACATAATCTTCACAAAATTTTACATCCCTTAAATTACATTTACATACATAGGTCATATTTGGTGCATAAGATGATGGATATGATATGATGATAATCATTCTATATTATGTTTGGTTTGTATATAAAGAAAAGAATAGGATTATAAGAAGGATTAATCATCCTCTTATTATAAGATAATTCAATCATTCCCAAGTGGAAAAGCTTATTTTTAATCCATGAGATTAAATTTACATGTCTTATAAAACCCTTAAAAATTACATCAATAATTTAAATTGTATAAACTTTGAGAAAGGATAATTTTGACCAATAAATAAATTATTCTATTCTAATCTTTGTATGCAACAAACATAAGATAGGATAATGTTATTTAATCTAATCCTATTCATAATATTATCTTATCCTATCCTATCATAATCTTTTGTACCAAATACATCCATAAAGTATAAATATAAATGAGTGAAAAATATGATTAAATAAAATGATTAAGTATTTATTTATATCTTTCTCTGTACACATATTAGAGGCAGCAACTTTAATTTTGAAGTGAGGCAGTATATAAGATATTGTTAATTTTATTTTTTGATTGATGAGTCTACATGTTAAGATGATAAATGATTTTTATGTAAATGTTCACAAATTTTAAAAATTTTTAACAAATATGAATAAATATACATATGCATATAGATTCATATGTATAATATTACTATAATTTTTTTTCACATATTCATTCTCTTTATTAAAGGTGTTTGTAGGTCAAATTGGTTTTTTTATTTAACAAAACAAAAATGTTGAAAAATGGGATTAATTTTTAACATGAAACTCACACACCATGTAACTGTAAGATACTATGTTTGATAATCTTCCTAGCAAAAACTAAATTCAAAAAATTCTAATAATATGATTATGTATCCTTAATTGTAATTGCCCTATAATACTTCTCTCATGCTAGTTATCGGTATTTTGACCCTTTTTCTACTTATCTAATTTTCTTTTGTTTGAAAGGTGTTTAATATTTTATAGTCCTTCATAAGGTGGAAATGACATCTTATTGATGTTTCAATAATCCTATTTCTCAAGGAAGGAGAATGGAAGGTAGGGAGAAATGAAAGAAAAGGGAGACAACATTTTTCCTCTTTATGTTTGGTACAAAAGAGCAAAAGTGAAAGGTAACAAAAGAGATAAAGAGTAAATTTGTAAATAAAAGATCTAATTTTCATTAAATGAATGAGTAATTGAACTTTTAAAATAGTGAAAACATGCAAATCTTCCCTTTTTCCCTAGTTCTTTCTATTTTCTTTGTTCCAAACACAATTTTTGCTCTTTCAAGAATAGTTTTAGTTAATCAAATATCATTACTTGCTTTGCAAACTAATACATATATATATTTCAGCCTATTTAATAAGTTGACAAACATGTATTCAATTTGTTCAAAATTAGGAGATCTAACTATGTGTTTGGAAATTGGCCAATATAGAGGTTTTAATGTGGGCATGTTGAGTATCATTTTAGACTGAAATTTTTTTATAAATTTTTTGAGTTCGAATAAGTTTAAATTCATATGATTTTGGTATTAGATCATTTAAATTCGATTATTTTGAGTTATTCGAGTTGAGTCATGTTGAGTCCAAATTGTTTAATTTTAGATTAGACGTTTGGGTTGTTAGAGTTTGAATTTTTTTCAAAATCAAATTAATTCAAGTTTAAGTAGTTGATTTTTTTATCAAATCAGAGTAAGTCCAATTCAAATGAATTTTTTGGATTCAAATTAGTTTTCAAATCTCTAGATGATTGTTTAACTATATTTTATGAGTTTGATAGGCTTAATTGTGGGTTTATGTAGGCAAAATAGATCCCCAATTCTATACAATAGCATAAAGATATTACTTTCTAGTTTAGGCGTATTCCTATGTATTTAGCTTATACTTTTTAATGTTGTAGGCTGATGTATTTTGTACAGTTTAAGTCTCTAATCTATATAATAAGTAGTTAGAGTCTTTAATCTCTATTTAACAAATGGTTAGGGCATTTAATCCAATTGTTTGGAGTAAAGGAGAGATATTTGAGTTTAGGAAGGCATTTGTGTCACGAGCTTGAAACTTATGCCAAAATTTTGTGGCATTTTTGTACGTGACTTTAGGTTGAAAATCTCCTTTTTGTATGCCTAAGTAAGCCTAAGTCATTCTAGAAGAGCGGAAAACTCAAAATAATAACTGAAAGACACTCAAATATAAGAAAGCTTAGAAGACAATAGAGATTTACACATGCCTAGAATGTTTACTAAATGAGCTATATAACTATATAAACATAATTAGATGTTAAATGAAAAAAAAATCAATAATGTTAAAATTGCTCATCTAGGTGAAATGCATGCCTTTAGATGTCAAGTGGAATGATCAATGTTGAGGTAAGGCTTTTATGCCATGGCATGAATTTTCTAGGTGATGTAAAGGTATAATGGACTCATGCATGAAGCACAATACAGAGAAGTTCCATTTATCAATAATACTAAAGGATATCTTGGAGCAATATTGCAATTATTATAATGTTGGTAGGATAGATTCATTCTTTTTTTGTTCTTTATATTAGAATGGGATTTGTTTATTAGAAATATGGGAAACATTTATAGTTTTACGCTATGTTTAGATAGATATTAGTAAAGGAAAGAAAAAAAATGAAATGAAATTACAATTTTTTAGAGGAAAGGAAAGGAAAAATGTATAGCATTAATAAAGGAAAGGAAAGTAAAGGACCATTGTTTGGTTAAAGTGTAAAAAGAAAAAGAAAGGATTCATTATAATTGTTTTCCTAATTCTAACCTTTTTAAATAAAATGTTTTATTCACCATGCTAATAATTTAGAAATTAATTGTTTAAAGTTAAAAAGGAAGAAAAAAGTTTAATAAAAGAGATGAATTTTTATTAATCTATTAAATAATGTATGTATGGAATTAATTCTATACAATTATATATATCATAGGAAAAAAATTAATAGAAACTTGTATTAGTATTTTCTTACAAGTTTAACAAGTTTCATTAATATTGGCATAATTTCTCTAATTATACATTTTTTTCATGTACATTTTTTTCCAAATTTATGAAATAATAATAAAATATCAAAAAAGGGTATAAGACTATCACAATGTGATCACCAGACTTGAGGAAAACAAAAATAAGTAAAAGAATTTCAATAAAATCAAAACAGAGGAGTCGTCACCAATTTTTTAGGGTGTGATTGGTCACTCAAAAATTTTATTCTTTTAATAAAATATTTAAAAATAAGTTTAAATTTTATTAAACGAATATTTGAACTTTGCGAAATCAGAGTTAAGTTTAGGAGTCGGTTGTGTGGAGAAAGATTAGCACTCCCATAGTGCCTGTTGAAACAGTACCAATTGATTGGATGTTATCCTTGAATTTTGGTAAAAACGGTGCTATTATAATGTTTATTGATTAATTCCTTACTTTCACTTATTTATTCCAAAAATTGGATCTTTTTTTAACTTTCTTTTAAAAGAAAATTAATTTAAATTTTTTAAAAACAAAAACAATTTATTTTTGGATCAAAAGGAAAAATCCTAAGTATCGAGACACTTTTTTCACTCTCCTATATTTAGGCAGAGCTCTAAATATTCCTTTAATTTAGGCGTTTTTAAATTACCCTACGAAATCGAGATAATACTTCGCATAAATTATAACTGTTAAGAGTTCCTCTATATTTAGGCCAAATCTCAAAGGTTATTTTAATTAGAGATATTATCTTATTTTAAAATACTTTTCTTGAAAAACCTCATTTATAAAACATATGCATGGTATGCATGAGCACAACAATATAAAATATATACATGATAATGAAAAATGAATGACAAAATTTAAATGCATGATAATTCAAGAATACATGTAACGATAAAGTGAAATGAGATACAAACACATGAAGGGGATCAAGTGTTGTTGTAAAAGGAGAAAATTTTCATCCAATCACAAAGTGCTACATGTCCAGCAAATTTTCTTTAATTAATTTAATTAAAGAATTTTCAAGTGACAAATCAGTTATCGCCATGTGGATTAATGTTATTATTTAATTTAATCATACATATTAGTTAATTAATTAGTTTTATGATTAATTAAGTATATCACTTGTCAATTGAAGATAAAACACTTGGTTTGACCAATTAGGTTTCACCAACGTGTCATCAGTTTTTATCTTTAATTAAACTACAATTGTCCGATTAAGTTTCCTTGAACCTTCCTCTCTTATGTAATAGGCTGGCACTATAATACATTGCTTGTCATTGTCATAATTCATAATTCATAGTTCTAAAGAGAAGAAGAAGATTTTGACGACCCAAAGCCTTTCCAAAGTCTCAAGAAAGTAAGTTTTAAAGAATTGAAGAAATTTTGAAGAACTCAAAGCACAAAGCATTTGGGTTCCAAGAATTTTCAATGTATTTCTTTTCAATCTTATTCCCTCTAAAGGAAAGAGATCTATTTCATTTGTTCAACATCAAGTCAACAAGACTTTTGAAAAATTCAAGAACAAGTCTCAATGACCCTTGAAGCATTCAAGAATAAGTCTGCAGATCTTTAAAGTGGATTTTTGCTGAAGAAAAGAATTAGAAGATTTTTTTTATAATAAAAATTCCTAGAGATTGTAATTTTCACAAGTTTGATAAATAAATTTATTATTTATCTCCAATTTCCCTTATCATATTTTTGGCACGAAATTTGTGTGTACAAATTTTGGGCATGATCAATGGGATAATCTCTACCTCTTATCTTTTTTCTTCAAAGTTTAAGTTTTTAAGCTACAATGGCTCTCAAAAAGAACTTTGTTGTAGACACTTGATTTTGTCCAGAACAATTTGATGTTGTTCAAATGTGATTTTGATTCTAGCATTTTGGGACCATTTTTGGAATTTTGCTTTCATATTTGATCAAGGCTTATTTTTGCACATGGTCCAAAACCTTTGTTTCTCGGGCTTATTACATGGTCCATTTTATGAAGCCCCAAAGTTGTACCCAAATTGATTCGTAGCAATGGCCTATTCAACAGCCTACGATGAAACCCAAATTGGCCATTAAAGATAGCTTAAGTAATGAAACCCAAACCAAGCTTATTTCAAGTCCACAAGGTGGCCCTCTTAAGAAACCATGCAAAGCCCAATATAGGCCATTAAAAAATAGCCCAAAATGTGGCCAAATTAGGAGCCTAAGCTAGCTTTAAGAAATGGCCCAAAATTTTAGCCCAAATAATGAAAACCCCAAAAATAAGAAGAATAAAAGGCCTGATTTGGCAATTCAACATGGCCCAAACCAAATCCCTAGACATGACCTATTAACAACTAAAAACAAAAGCCCAAAGAACCTGATTGGTTTTCTACATGAAAGGGATGTATGTTTGTACAAGGGAGATATGCAGCATGAAATAAGTTGAAAGCTTATGCCACTAACATTTAAAACCTATAACAGAGGAAAAAATAAAATCAAGTTAGTGGCTAGTGAAATAGTGGGATGAGAAGAAAACAGAATAAAAAAAACTTGGTGAAGAAGGCTTTGGTTCATTATAAAAGAAAGGGGCCTTCAATAGCTAAGGGTTTGAGTGAAGAATTTTTAGAAGAGAGCAAAAAATAAGAAGTTTGGGAAGCTAGCCTTTAATAGCTAAGGGGTTTGAGTGAAGAATTTTCAAAAGAGAGCAAAAAGTGAAGAATTTTCAGAAGAGAGCAAAAAATAAAAAGTTTGGGAAGTGAAGAACTTTCAAAAGAGAGCAAAAAATAAGAAGTTTAGGAAGCTAAAAAAAAGGAGGGTATAAAAAAATAGAAAAAAAAAGTATTGAAGAAAGGCTTAAAGCTTAAAAAAATAGAAAAAAAAGTAAAAAAAAAAGAAGGAGAACTCTCAAGTGGGAGTTGAAAGGAAAATTAAAAAAAAAAGAGAGAAAAGAGAGGCATCTTTAGCAGAAAAAACTCACAAGAGAAAAAAAAGCTTTGGGAGGAAAAATGAAGCTACTAGGCCAAAAAGCTATTGCTTTTTGGTGAAAAATAACAAAAGTTAGCTTTTTCTTTTTTTCAATTAGCCTACTTGTATGATTGTCATTATTTGTTTAGTTGAAAAGCAGTTTGTATGTCTTTTCATATAGGTTTAGGCACAAGTGGTTTCCTTGTTTGCCATATAGGGGAGAAGATATAAAAAGACAAGAGCTTTCTAAATAAACTGAGGGAATCTTTTTGAAAAAGAAAAGCCAATTCATTGAAAATGATCTTTTAGGAGACCTTTTGGTTTTTTTTTTACCTTGATAAACCATAAGCTTCAAGCTTCATTTATGGACAATAGTTGTTATTTTTTTCTTTTTTATAGTAAAAATGCCTCATTTTTTTTTAAAAAAGATAGGAGATTCCAAAAGCACAAAACAAAGACAGCTTTTTAATGTTATAAAGCACCAAGACCTTACCTTTGAGCTCTCTTTTAGTTCAGTTTTTATTGTCAATGCTTCATTGGCTTAAAAATGTGACTTTGCCTTTTAAAACTATGTTGTTAGTATGCAAACGAAGAAAGAAAGCTCCTTTCCTTTTTAAAAATAGTAAACCACCCCAACAACATAGCAAATTAGGGGTTTATAGGGCTTGAAGGACTAAAAGGTTTCAAACTAATTTTTGATCCTTCAGTTACCATCTTTGCTTGATTCTATTTTTTTTTTTTGTGCAAGGTTTGTTGGCAAAAGTCTAGGGCTTCACCACTTTTCAAGCCTGATATTCCTTTTATTGCATGAGTTTGCTATTGTTAGTTTAAACTAGTTTTATGTTTTGCTATAATGAATGCTTAAAGCTTGCTTTCTTCTTTGTCCTTTAATGTTTGCTGGTTTCTTTTTGTACATATGGTCTTTGTGATGAGGCATAAAATTTAAACTTTTGTATGTCTATTGTCTCTTTTATTTGCATGATGGTTGTTTAGAAGGGAATAAAAGAGCCTTAAACTGTTACTATTTACATGATCTAATGCCATTCCATTTTGGGTTGACTACAAAGGTTAGCATTTTAGGGCTTATGTTTTATTCGATTTAGATGCAGGTGTCATCCATGAGCCATCATGTGGGCATGGCTTTTTTTTTTCCTTTATGGTTTCTAAGTTTAGATAAACAAGGGGTTTAGCAAATATAAATAAAAAAGAAGGGTTTTCAAGAGGGATAGGTGGGGATGGTGGGGTTTTTTATTAGGACAACTTAAGTTTGTTTTCATTTTCCATTTAGCATTTTTAGTTATTGCATGAGTTTGATTAAAGGGATAGAAATAATAAATATAATATTAATAAATTTGTTTAAAAATAAAAAAAATATTTTGAAGGCCTTGCCTAGATGTTGTAGGGGATTCAAGATTGAATATTAGAAAGTTTAATTTCGCTTAGATGTTGAGAAATTAAATTAAAATAAAATAAATAAAAAAAAGAAAAGAAGAGGAAAGTTTTTTTTTTTTAAATTGAAAAGGAATAATAAGAAATTTGAATAAATAAAAATTAAAAAACTTAGGTTTTATAGATAGCCTTCATAATGCTTGCATGACTATTTTTGACTTATGTTTAATTTTGATTGCTTAAATACATATTATTAATTAGCACGCTTATATTTCATTCATGCATTTTCATTGGTATTTACATTTTTAAGATCTTTTTAAAAAATAATTACATTAATAAACAAATTTTCAAAAGAAAAGTAGATCTTCAAATCCCTGCCTAGATATTGGAAGGAGTTCAAAATCATGTTTTAATGAATTAATTTCACTTAGATGTTGATGAATTACAAAAGTAGCAAAAAATGAATTACAATAAAAACAAATAAATAGATTAAATTTTTTTAATAAAAAAAAGAAAAGTATTAAAGTATAAAATTTTAATTTTTAGACAAATCATAAAAAAGCAAGCTTGCTCCAAAATTTGCTTAGATGTTAGAGATTTTTAGAAAAGTTCATGAAAATTAAAACTCTAAAAAAACCCAAACCCTGAATGAAAATCTCAAACCTTAAAATCTTAGGTTAAGCTTTAAAACCCTAAATTCAAACCCTAAAACCCTATATTAAACCTTAAAACCCTAACCATGAAATGCTAAGTTGGATCCAAACCCTAAATCAACCCAAAACACCGAAAACCATCATAAAATTTTAAGGATTTATATGAAAACCTTTTATGAAGTAATTTATTCTCGAATGCCATCTATAGGATGGGGTATTTAAGAAATTTTATTTTATTAAGTTTTTCACATAATTCCTCAACCTAAAATAATAATAAGATTAAATAAAAATGGAAATAAAAGTAGGATCTTAAATATAAATAGTTGTATCTAAACTCTGCCTAAAGGTTGGGGAGTCTGGCTGGTCTCTTTATATTTAAGGATCCGATCCCCAAAATCCTATCTCATTATCATGTATAGCATCCATTCACATCATTCTCTTTGGATTGTTGTTTACATTTATTTTACATGTTTATGTTTTTTGATTATCATTGTTGATTCTTTTTGCAACATTATCATTTTTTTTACATAAACTTTTTACAAAAAATGTTGTTCAAAAACATAAATTTTGAAAGAAAACTAAAATAACATTTCAAGGGAAAGAATTCTTAATACTCTACTTAGATATTGAAGAGTTATCAATAATTATCATCTATAAAGAATGTGTTTTTTATTTTAAAAGGAATGTTGTGGTAAATCTTCGATGGAAAGGATTATCCTTAAATTTTGCCTAGGCGTTAGAGAATTTTAAGGTAATTCTTTAATCTAAAAATTTTCACAATATTCCTAAATAAAATTTTTTTAAAAACATTGATTTTTTTTTTGAAAAAAAAATGAAATGAAGGGAATTGTTATTAAATTTTAAATTAAAACCAGTCTTATCCAAAACCTAGAAATGGTGCATTATTAATTCGTACCATTTTTAAATGAGCATTGTAGGGGTGCTAATCCTTCCCAATGCGTAATCATACTTTCGAACCTAACTTTGATTTTTGTAGACCAAAATTGTCTTTTTAATAGATTTTAATTAATTTTAAAGTTTTATTAAAAAGATAAATTTTTTAGGTGTCTAATCACTCCAATAAAAAAATTTGGTGGACTTTTTTTGTTTTTCTCGATTTTAAAATTTTTTTGTCTAATGATCTCTAAAATCATTATGACAACTTGGCACTCTACTGGGGATATCAAGAGTCAAGCGAAAAATTAATGATGTGTTATTTCATGCTTTGGATTTAATGGTTTTAGTTGATATTTGATTTTAATTCCCTTCATTTTCTTTCTTAAAAAATATTGTATGATAGTTAGTATCTTACTTTGTTTTTGTTATTTGTTCTGCCCTTGTACTATTTTTAATTGATACATGTCTTCACACATACTTTGCATAATCACTTGTATGTATGAGTTCTAGACCCGTGCTCTATCTTTATTAGGAGGAAGTTAAGTAGCTACATTTTTGTGAAGTGATAACCTCATAGTTGTTAGCAAAATACTTCCACTCAGATTAAACTTTTTCATTTGTAGCCTGTAATGAGTAAGAATCAGAGTGTCTTATTAGTCTATAATGGACAATGATGTGAGGAATAATCTAGGAACTTTTAGATGAATAAATGCTAACCTAGCATATAGTGAACCTTAAGGGTCTAACCTAGGATAGAACCATGCTGTCCTCCTTGGGAAAATTACCTAGAGTTAGGATACTGTGTATATTTTGTTTTATTATATGCTATGATTACTTATTTTGTTTTTATTATTGATTCATTTCATTTTTTTCTTTAATTTAGCTGTATGCATAATGTAGGCATCACATTTTAAAGGGGGTATTGTTTTGGGTTAGTCATCAGTGAGATAAGCTCTCATAAAGCCATCGATAGTATTAGCTACTTATAAGAATTATTTAAAAGTTAAGATCCAGTCAAAAAAATTCCAAGAAAAAGAAAGAGACTGCTTACGAGTTGATCATATCTCTATCCTTCCTCAATCAGTCTATGTGGATTTGAGTCAAAGTGATATAGGTGAGTTAGAAGCCAAATAGGGATATTGGGGAATACAGAAGAATGATGTTCTTGAAAAAGTATGGGGATGTGGTGCTGCTTATGTCAGTGAACATTGATGAATCACTAATCAAGGCTGTAGTGCAATTTTGAGACCCATCATATCGATGCTTCATGTTTAACTAAGAGGACTTAACCCCCACAATAGAAGAGTTCTCATCCTTGCTCCAGATATAATTTGCCAGTTAAGACAAGATTTATTAAAAAGAGCAAAAAATCACCAAATATAGAAATAAATTAGTAAAGATTATGCAAGTAAGGGTCAAGGAAATAAACAAGAACAAAAAGGAGAAGAATGGGGTAAAGATAGCTATTTTAGCATTTCTATTAGAACATATAATGAAGCATTTGAATGATGGCAGTTGATTGGATTTATTTGCCTTGGCTATTTATAGACGGATGATATTCTGTAAGGTACTAGGATACATAGAAGCATCGATGGTTGACTTCTTCGAGCAACTAGACAAAGGCATAAGTCCATCACTAACCATCTTAGCAGAGACCATTAGATCATTAAACTTTTGTAAAAGATAATAAGAAGGATGATTCATAAGATATGCTCGTTGCTCTATATTTGGATCTAGAGTCATTTTTTAGAAAAAAAAAAGATATCATTTCGGCCTTTCTTCATTCATTTTGTTTTGATCAAGGAGGTCATCACCAAGGAATGGCTGTGGGATTAGACAAAAGGATAATGGATGGCATTCTTTCTAAAGCTCACTAGTGAAGTTGTAACATGGAGAGCACTATAGATACTTTCTATAACCATATTGTATAGTTGTGGAGACAAGCCATGGATACCATTGCTAGAGATATGGGATATAGTGAGCTATGCACCTTTTATGGTCCAAAGGTAATATGATTCTTGTCAATTCATCCTTATGACTTATGGACTTAACTTCTTCGAGTTTGATTATAGAGCGCCTAATTACATGAAAGAGGTCTAAGAGGTCATTAATGCATGGAAGCAGATTAATCGAATGAACACGGCCAAGTATGTGGACAATATTAAAGAATGGTACCTTACATGGAGAATGAAAAAGGTCAACAAAGTTAGGCCTTTGCCGATAGATGTTTCAAATCAACTGCCTGTCCCTATATCTGGGCTCACACCAATAGCTCTTGAGATCACCTAGCAAAAATTTGAGATTGAGAGGAAGAAGTTGAAGAAAGAGAATATGGCAATGATGGAACAATTCAATCAGTTGAGGTATGTTTAATGATAAAAGACGATGCAATACAGAAGTTGGTTGAAGAATAAAAAGTGTTAAAAAGGGATTTTGAAGACTTACATCAAGAAAATAAAAATTTGAGAATAAATGTTAGACTTTTAAAAAGATCTAAGAGAGATTGAGGATTTGAGAAAAATGATGAAGTACTAGAAAGGTAGAGCCCAAGAGAACAAGAAAGTTATTACCACACTCACTCAGGAGTGGCAGACATGGAAGGACAAATTTTTTAGAGTTTTCAAAAAAAACAAGCAATTAAAGGCCAGATTAAAGGAATAAGAAGGTAGGAATTTCATTATGCAGAAAGAGAAAAAGACATTAAAACATGGAGTTGATAAGTTTGGAATGCCAACTGGTTGAGAATCAAAATCACATGGATAAGATTCTAACAAAATGATAAGAAAGGGAGAATAAATAATGTCAACAACATAAAAGTAAAGGCTTGAGAAATAAGGAGATTAGATAACTTAGGGAGACAGTAATACATAGATCACTTGACTTTTCATATCTACAAGGCTATCCAAAAGGCTGACAAAAAGGTGGAAAGAGCAAAATCCCTTGAATGGGAGATCATATCTAGGGTTACAGCCAACAATTGTTAAATTTTTTATGTGAGGTTATGGAGCAGTATGCTCAAGTTAAATATTTTTATGGTTTTAATGTAAGGATAATTGAATGATGTACAAGGATTCCAATGGTTAATGAAAATTTCTTTTGTTTGAAGCGATCCAAAACAATGCCTCAATTTACATTGCATTCATTCCATACAAGCATTTTAATAAAATCACATCATTATAATAGTAATAAAGTCATATCAGGCATTTTAGTTATTGGTTAATGAAAAGGTTTAAGGATAGCTTGGTCTGAAAAACCTACTCAGTCCGTCCTATGTACATACAATCCACTGATGGAGGCTAGAAATATAAAAAATAAGCAGTCAAACCAATTTGAAAAAGTTAAGAAGGCCCAAGAGGAAATTAGGGACAGAATGGTAGAGATACAAGAGAGCATGGGAAAATAGATGACAGAATTGAAGCAACTGTTGTTGGGGATATTGAAAAGGAAATGAGTTGTTGGGGCATTTGAGTCACTTAAAGAAATTAATACTGGGAACCTTTGTATCCTCCAAGCTTCACTCCACCACATTCATAAACTTTTCATAGAATGTATCAATAGCCAGTGCAAGGATAGCCCTTTACTTATGGAGGCCCCTCATTGGCCAACAACTAGCCCATATCTATATTAACCCAGGGTCTAGTCTTGCTAACCCTATCATGGCTCCTAACCGAAATGACCTTAAGGAGCAAAAGAAGCTAAAAAATGTGTCAGAGCCCATTGAAAATGTAGACATGCAAAGCAAATACTAGTTACTTAAGGAACGATTAAGGACAATTGAAGGAAATGACATTTTTTAAAGTATTGATGCCAATAAACTCAACGTAGTTCCTGACTTGATTATTCCAGTAAAATTAATGGTCAATGATTGGGCATACTTATAATGACAAGCTCTTAATCTGTTGTTTTCAAGATAGTTTATTGGGTTCGCAGCTAGGTGGTACATATAACTAGATTGAAGCTGGATCCATTTTTGAAAAGATTTGGTGTGAGCTTTCATCACCCATTACAAGCATGTGGTTAACATGACCCTTGACAAGTTGTCACTCCAAAATATTGAGAAAAAGCACATTGAAACTTTTAAGTAGTATACCTATTGATAGAGGGATACAGTAGCTCAAGTACAACCACCGTTGATTGAAAAAGAGACAATAGTGTTGTTTGTTAGTACTTTGAAAGCACAATATTATGAGAAATTAATGGAAAATACGATAAAAAATTTTATCGACATGGTAATTTCTAGTGAGATGATAAAAAATACCATCAAAACTACCAAAATCAAGGGGCATGATTCATCCACTGCCAAGAAGACAATAGTTCTGAATAAGAAAGAAAGAGAAACTCATATGATGATTTATGGAAAGCACACCCCTCAAACCATTCACACCATATCAATTTTACCTAACTTACCCACCCTATAACTTTTCTATTAATCAAGTTTCACAAGGACCTTACCCTAATCAACAACCTTACCAACCACTATATCAGTTAGATTTTCGTCTTCAAGTGCCTAATTACACCTTGACTCCAGTAACTCAATCATTTACCCTACAAACCAGCCAAGCAGATAATTAAGTGAGTTATGTAATAATCCAAAAAAAACCTACTTTGATCGAATCCTAATGTCCTATATAGATTTGTACCCACAATTGTTGAAAGCGCATCTCTTCATTTCTATTTGTTTAGAGCCTTTAAAACAATGGTATGACCCCGACGTTAGGTGAGATTACCATTTTAGGAATGTGGGATATTCCATTGAAAACTACACAGCCTTTAAAAACAAAGTGCAAGGTTTGATAAAAATGGGAAGTTAAAATTTGATGACAGGAACAAATCGAATGTCAGTAGGAATCCTCCTTCGAATCATGCTAGAGAAAAGGTAAATGCTGTGGGTGATGAATAAAAGGTAAAAATTAAAAGATGGGAAGATGAGGTAGAGACTCTTTTCGAGTGGTTATATGACTATTTGGTGAAGAAAAATATGATTCAGGCAGTATCTCAAAATGCCAGTAAAGATCATGATGATCTTGCTCATATTTATAAGTATCATAGAAAGGCAGTTGAACACTCTATTTAAGGATGCAAAGCTTTCCTTCAATTACTACAAAATTTGATGGATACACATGTGATAGAATTCTATTTTGAGTTTGATGAAAATGTGAGTGTGATAGCAGGAGAACCCTTTAACGAGACTTTTATCCCTAATCCATTAGTTATTTTTTATAATGAGAAGCCAGAGCCTAGAGCGACAGAACCTATCTCTCTCCCTAGGGTGGCATTGGCAATTTATGTCCCCAGCCCTATCCTTTATCAAAATGGCAAGGCAATCTCTTAGAAATACAACAATGATGTTGTGTTTCAATGGCCTAATTCCAATACTATTCGAACAGTTTAGATAATGCTATGAAAGTAACTGGTGTAAAAAGGATAACCAAAAGTGGCCAGTGCTACACTTTGAAAATGTTAGAAAAAGCCAAAAAGTGCAAGGGTAAAGTAAGAAAAGAAAATGAAGAAGATGATGAAACGACTCACCCAATGGTAGGTCAGAAGTGCAAATCAAAAAGTCGATATCAAAAAAAGAAGCTTATGTGTTTCTTAAGATCATTAAGCATAATGAATATATCATTGTTGACCAGTTAAACAAGATGCTTGCTCATATCTTTTATTATCGCTGTTGCTAAATTTTTAACTGCATCTTAATGCTTTGTTAAGAATATTGAATCAAGCTTATATAAAACATAACATTTAGTTGAGAATGTGGACCAAATGGTTGGAAATATAGTAGCTACAAACTTCATATCCTTCAATGATGATGAAAATACCACCCGAGGGATAGGGTAGTGTGAAAGCTATTCATATCACCATTAAGTGTAAAGTGCATACAATTGCAAAGGTTCTTATTGATAATGGGTCATCAATTAATATCATGTCTATGATCACACTGGAAAAATTACCTATTGGTCCATTTCTTATGAAAAGTAGCCATATGGTGGTAAGGGCTTTTAATGGATTTTGAAAGAAAGTGCTAGAGGACATTGAGATTCCATTATAGGTAGGCCCATGCACTTTTATTGTGAAATTTCAAGTGATGAATATTTTTTCATCTTATATCTGCTCACTAGTTAGGCCTTGGATTCATACAGAAAATGCTATACCATTATCATTACATCAGAAGGTAAAATTCATTGTTGAAGGAAAACAAGTTTGTCTAAATAGAGAAGAAGATTTGTTAGCAACCAAAACCTTGACCACTCTCTATGTTGAGCTATGAAGAAGACATCGAAATATTTATTTAGAGCTTTTAAAGTCATCAATGCTACCTATGTGGGAGAAGGGCAAAAAATACTAGTCTCACATTTATCAAAAACCAAAGGGATGGTGGTGAAACAAACAATTAGAATAGGGTGGCAATTAAAAAATAGTTTAGGTAGAAACTTGCAAGGGATGAAAATGGCACCCAATACTGTGGAACAAAAAAGAGGTTTGGCCTAGGTTATAAGCATACTATTGCTAACAGAAAGAAGATGTTACTGGAAAAAAGAGAAATAAGAATGGCTCATCTCAAAGGGTAAGAGCCAAAGGGGTGTAAGATGGAGTTCCCTTATCTCTATGATACATTTCATTTTGGCAGATATGTTCACCCTTGATCGATGGAAATGAAGAATGGAAACTCAATAGAAAGTTTAGAGGTAATTTTTTCCCAGATGTAGATAGAAAGAATGAAGCCAAAAAAAGAGAAAAAAATGGATGAATATGTTTTTGTTTATCCTTTCAACTACGAATTCTAAAGCCAATTGAAGATGTAGCTTGTTTTGGTTTTTTATCCTTAAACCTAGCTAATGTAATAAATGGGATCCCTAATTGCCTCTGTCCAAGGGCATACGGTAAATTTGTATGGGCTTACTTTTCATCATTATTAATAAAATGACAAATGTAATGCATTCCTTACTTTACATTCCATTTCCATTTGTTTCTACATTTTTTAGCATAAATTACTTTCGCATTTTGCTTCCACTAATATATCCAACTATACCTTGGCAATATTATCTATTTTCAAGACTCTAAATACTGAACATTGTGGATGGTTTCGATAATAATTCTGGGTTCAATTTTGAAAATTTCATTTACATCGATAAGCTTGAAATGATAAGGATTCAAAGGACTATGCTTTACCTCTTAATCTTCTAAGATTAATAGAGCAAGAAAAAAGATTGATAGAAGTATACTAAGAAGCTACAAAGACAATTAATTTAGAGGATGAGGAAAATAAAAGGAAATTAATATGGGCACATTGTTTTTGCCTATTGAAAATGAAAAGTTGAAATATTTGCTTCGAAAATATATGGATGTGTTTAGATATCAGGACAAGTCAAAGTTCAATGCCAAATCATCGAGCATAGACTACCTTTAAGGCCACAATACAAGCCAGTGCAATAGAAGTTGAGGTGAATAAAGCTTGAGATGCTATTAAAAATCAAAGAGAAAGTTAAGAAACAATTTGATGCTGGCTTTTTAAAATCAGCCAAGTACCTTAAATGGGTAGCCAATATAGTCATAGTCCCAAAAAAGGATTGAAAGTAAGAATGTGCATAGATTAACGAGATTTGAACAGAGCTAGCCCGAAAGATAATTTTTCACTACTTTATATTGATATTTTCATGATTAATACTATTAAGCACTCTATGTTCTCATTAATGGGTTGTTTTTTGGATATAACCAAATAAAAATAGCTCAAGAGGACATGGAAAAATTACATTGGTAATAATGTAGGGCATATTTTGCTATAAGGTTATGCCATTCGAAATTAAAAATGTTAGTGCTATATATCAAAGGGTAATGGTGACTCTCTTACATGATATGATACACAAAGAAATAGAGGTATATGTCAATGATATGATAGCAAAATCTCATGAAGGAAATGACCATGTTGCCAACCTTAGAAAGCTTTCAAAAGGTTACGAAGGTATTAGCTCAAGCTAAATTCAACAAAGTGTACATTTTAGGTCAAGTCTAAAAAATTATTGGGATTTATAGTTAGCAAAAGTGAAATTGAATTTGACTCAGACAAAATCCATGCTATTAAAAGCTTGTCCTCACCACACACAAAAAAAGGGGAGAAAGGGTTCTTAGAATGGTTGAATTACATTTCTTGTTTTATTCCTAGCTTACCTAGAAATGTGATCCCATTTTGAAGTTACTTCAAAAAAGTCATCCTAGTGAATGGAATGAAGAGTGCCGGAGTGCATTCCAAAATATAAATGATTATTTGTCCAATTGCCATTGTTGGTACTATTGTAGTTGGAAAACCTCTGATTCTATACTTAATAATTCATAAAAACTCCATGGGATGTGTGTTAGGGCAAAAGGATAAAACTAGTAAAAAAAAGCATGCCATTTATTATTTAAGCAAGAAATTTATTAAGTATGAAACTAAGTACTCTTAGTTGGATAAAATATGTTGTGCAACGATGTAGGCTATGTATAGGCTTAGACAATACATGCTCTATCATACGACTTGGCTGGTGTCAGGATTGGGTCATCTCAAGTGCATTTTTGAAAAATAATCTTTGTCAAGAAAGATAGAGAGATGGTAGGTGATTCTCTTAGAATATGACAATGTATATATGGCACAAAAGGCCATTAAAAGAAGTTTGATAAAAGATTATGCTACCGATAATTATGAGCCCACGAGGAAAGAGTTCTCAAACAAAGACTTAATGGTAGTATTATAAGTCAAAATGAGGAATCTGCAGAGAAAGTATGGAAAAAGTTCTTTGACAGTGCATCCAACATTACAGGGGATGGTATTAGAACAATGATGATGTCGTTGGTTGGAGATTATTATCTCTATACTGCCATGTTGCATTTCAATTACACGAACAATGTGACAGACTATGAAGCTTGTGTTATGGGTCTACAAATGGCAATTGAAAAAAAATTAAGGCATTAAAGGTGTATAATGATTCAACTTTGGTTATTTACCAACTATGGAGAGAATAGGAGACAAAAGACCAAAAGTTAGTCTTGTACCACAAGTACATAGCTGAAGCAATTAAGCAGTTTGAAGAGGTTTAGTTTCAGCACATCTTTAGGGAGTAAAACCAAATCACTGATGCCTTGGCTATGTTGGGTACAATGTTTAAATTAAGTGGAAACACAAAAATTCAACCCATTAGAATGCAAACATAAAAGTCATCAGCACACTACTCAAATGTTCAAAAAGAAGTTGATAGGCAATCGTGGTACTTTAACATCATGTAATACATTAAATACGAAAAATACCCAAAGCATGCTTTCAAGAATGATAAAAGAAGAATCAGGAGATTGGCAATGGGATTCATTCTTGATAGGAAGATTTTGTATAAAAGAAGTCAGGATAAGATTTTCCTAAAATGTGTAGATTGTCAAAGCTAAGAAAATTCTTGAAAAAATGCATGAAGAAATATACAAGCCACACATAAATAGACATATGATGGCTAGATAAGTGATAAGGGCAAGATATTATTAGTCAACATTAGAAAGTAACTATACTAATTATGCCAGAAAATGCCACAAGTATCAAATTTATGCAAACAAAATTCACTATTCTCCAGTCCCATTGTATGGACATGATTAGACCCATTACCTTGAAAGCTTCAAATAGGCATTGCTTCATCTTTGTGACAATTGATTACTTTACGAAATGGGTTGAAACAACTTCTTATGCCAATGTCATAAAGACTATGGTGTGTAAGTTCATCAAGAAGAAAATAATTTACCGATACGAACTTCCGAAATAGATTATCTTCTATAATGCCAACTACTTGAAGAAGAAAGTAAGAAAGGAAATTTGTTCATAGTTCAAGATAGAACACCATAGTTTAGTGCTTTTCTTCTCAAGATGAATGGTGCAGTGGAAGCAGTCAATAAAAATATCAAGAAGATATTGAAAAATATGATTGACACTTATAAAGATTGGCATTAGAAAGTACCTTTGCTTTGCGTGTTTACAAAACATTAGTTCATGCTTTCATAGGAGCTACCTCTTTTTTTTGGCATATGGGATGGAGGCTATGCTACCTATTGAAATGAAAATTCCTTCATTGAGAGTTTTAATGGAAGCAAAACTAGTAGAATTGGAGTGGGTTCACAGCTGCTTTGGACGGTTATATCTCATTGAGGTGAAAAGATTCTTCCACGATCAGATGTATCAAAGAAGAATGATGTCAACACATGAAAAAAAGACATGACCTAGCTACTTTTGCAAAGGTGAACTGGTCTTAAAAGGAATTTTGCAAGCTAGCATGAAAGGAGAGGCAAATGGACACCCAATTGGGAAAGTTCATATGTGGTTAAGAAGACTTTTTTTTTTTTGTGAAGCACTAATCCTGAAAGAAATGGATGGAGATGAATTATCAAATCTAGTTAATTCAGATGTTGTCAAAAATATTATGCCTAAAAGAAAAAAATAAAAAAATAAAAAAAATGAATAAAAAAAAGGGAAGACCTAGATTAAAAACCCAAAAAGGGCGATCTGAGTCAAAAGAAGGACATCCCAGTTGATAACTAGAAAGGCAGCTTATATGTAAAAAAAGAAAGATGCAATGGAATGGAGAATTCACTAAGGGGACAAGGATGTAAGAAGAATCAGTATGAAAACGCAGTTTGAATTAAAAGGTAGGTCTATATCAGTCTCAGGTCATTAGGGCAAAAGTCGATCCAATAAACTCAGAAGAGTCAGCATCATTGATGGTATGAGTTTTTTATGGAGGATTTGGATAAGTTTGATATGAATCATCCAAATGCTCATTATTTGGGGAACTAATAATTGGTTCTTCAATGTCTATTCTTTTTTATTGCTTTCTTTTCTTTTGTACGTCAAAGACTTATGCCTTTTTTTTATGCCTTTACTCTCTTCGTGTTAGTAATGGATATACTTTTTCCTTGTGATCAAACTCTTCTTATCTATCTTTTTCAAGAACTCATTGCATTTGTCATGGAATTAAGATAATGATTAGTAAAGTTCATAGCAAACCTAGAGATTACTTTGGAAAGACTTAAGAATAACAAAAATGAAAGGAAAGATAAATGAAAAATGAAAATCAAAGAAAGAAAATGGAAAAAAAGCCATACCCAAGGACTATAAGCAATTAGATAACATTTCTTAAGTAAATGGATGCGTGTGAGAATCATGGTGTGAAATCAAAAAAAGATTAAAAGAAAATGAAAAAAAGAAAAGAACTAAAAGTCTTAAAGGAGACTTTGAATGAATGGGAGACAACTAGAATTATGTTCAAAATTTGAAAGACAAAGTTGACTAAAAGATCCTGGTTACTATGACTTCGAATGCATGAACACATGACATTTATGTTGTTCTTTGCATTCATTACATCCATTGTATGCATATTGTAGTAATATAGGAAATGAGAGATTAAACTTTGTGATGAGAAATTGGGAATACCAAAGCAAGGTAGGAATGTTTTTGAATATATTCAAAATATGATGGATCAAGTCATGGTTAAGAAAAACTTATGAATTTTCAATTTTTAACTTGTAAAAGCTTTGTCTCAATTAAATATGACATTTTTTAAGTTTTAAAGCCTTTGTTCATAAGAGGCTTTTCAAATACAAAATTTTTAAAGTTTTAAAACCTCTGTTTAGTAGAGCTTTCAAAGATGAAATTTTGAAATATCAAAGCCTCTGTTCAAGAAGAGCTTTTCAAAGATGATATATATTTTCTTAAAGTTCCAAAGCCTCTATTTAAGAGGAACCTTTCAAAGATGAGATTTTTAAAGTTTTGAAGCCTCTATTTAAGATGAGCTTTTCAAATATGAAATTTTTTTTTAAAGTTTCGAAACCTCTGTTTAAGAGGAGGTTTAAAGGATGAGATTTTTAAAGTTGTTAAGCCTTTGATTAAATGAGCTTTTAGACTTATTTTCAAAAGTTATAGAGCTTTTACTTAAATGAGGTTTCAAATTTACTTTCAAAAAGTTACAGTCATTGCTTAAAGGGGCTTTTAAATTTACATTTAAAAAGTTGTGGAGACTTTGCTTAAAACAATTTTTACATTTATTTTCAAAAAGTTGTGGAGACTTTCCTTAAAAGAGTTTTTACATTTATTTTCAAAAAGTTATGGGGCCTTTGCTTAAAGGGGTTTTTAAATTTTATTTTTAAAAGTAATTGAGTCATTGTTTAAAGGAGTTTTGAAATTTATTTTCAAATGGAAAAGTTCTTTAAATTTTATTAAAAAAACAACAAAAGGCAAAAAAAAAAAATTTGAAAAAACTCTCTATTGGAAGCATTATTCGAACAAAATTATTATCTATGTCTTTGCCCTATTCTTGATTCTAAAAAATATACGAAGATGAGTAACTAAAGACACCTAAGTTTGTCTGAAACAATTTGATGTTATTTAAATGAGATTTTGATTCGAGCATTTTAGGACCATTTTGGCATTTTGCTTTCATATTCAATCAAGGCTCGTTTTTGCACATGGTTTGAGACCTTTTTTTTTTGGGCCCGTTAATAGTCCTTTTTATGAAGCCCCAAACTGGTGCCCAAATTGATCCCTAGCAATGGCCCATTCAATGGCCCATGATGAAGCTCAAATTGGCTGTTAAAGATAGCCTAAGTAATGAAACCTAAACCAAGTGCATTTTAAGTCCATAAGGTGGCCCTCTTGAAAACCCATGCAAAGCCTAATATGGGCCATTAAAAAATAGTCCAAAACATGGCCAAATTAAAAGCCTAAGCTAGCCTAAAAAAATGGCCCAAATTTTTGCCCAAATAATGAAGACCTAAAAAAAAGGAAAAGGAAGAGCCCAAATTGGCAATCCAACATGGCCCAAAGCAAATCTCCAAATATAACCTAAGAACAACTAAAATCAAAAGCCCAAAAGACCTAATTGGTTTTCCATATGAAAAGGATGCATACTTGTACCAAAAAGACATACAACATGCAACAAGTTGAAAGTTTGTGCCACCAAAGTCTGAAAACCTACAGTCCAAGTTAGTGGCTAGCAAAATAATGGAAGAGGAAGAAAACAAAATAAAAAAGCTTGGTGAAAAAGGCTCTCGTTCATTATAAAAGAGAGGGGCTTTCAGGAGTTAAAGTTTTTTTAGAGAGGAGGCAACTGCTAATTTTCAAGAAGGAGTAGGAAAAAAAAATCTAGGAAGCTAAAAGAAAAAGCAACAAGAAAAAGGGTTATTAAGAAAAACACAAAAAATAGGGTTTTAAAGAAGGGCTTGGAGCTAAAATAAACAAGAAAAAAAAAAGAGCTTTTGGGTGGGAGTAAAAAAAATAGTAAAAAGAGAAAATGAAAGCATCTTTAGCAAATAAAACTCATAAGAGAAAGAAAGCTTTAGGAGGAAAAATGAAGCTACTTGGCTAAAAAGCTACTACTTTTAGGTGAAAACAAAAAAAAGGTAACTTTTTATTTTTCTTAACTGGCTTGCATGCATGACTGTCATTGTTTGTTTAGTTGGAGAGCATCATTTATGTCTTTCCATATAGGTTTATGCATAAATGGTTCCTTTTTTTCCATATAGGGGAAAATATGTAAAAAAACACGACCTTTCTAAATAAATTGGAGGGATCTTTTCGAAAAAAAATGGTTCACTGGAAATGATCATTTAGAAGATCTTTCGATTGCTTTTTTTACCTTAATAAACCATGAGCTTTAAGTTCCATTAATAGATTATGGTTTTTTTTTTTTGCAATAAAAATGCCTTTTTTTTTTTTTTTTAAAAGGATAAGAGATTTTAGAAGCACAAAACAGAGATAGCTTTTTAACGTTAAAAAGCACCAAAACCTTACCTTTGAACTTTCTTTTGGTTTGAATTTTATTTTCAATGCTTTGTAGGCTTAAAGTTGTGACTTTGCCTTTTAAAACTATGTTGTTTGTTTGTAAGTAATGAAAGGAGGCTCTTTTCTTCTTTAAAAAACTATAAGCTGGTATAAAAGCATAAGAAAGGAAGGGTTTGTAAGGGCTTTAAGGACTAGAAGTCTCAAACCAGCTTTTGATCCTCTTATTACCATTTTTTCTTGATTCTACTTTCTTTTTTCTTGTGGATGGTTTTTTGGTAAAAGTCTAGGACTTAACCTATTTTTGGACTTGATATTTCTTTTATTGAGTGAGTTTGCTATTGGTAGTTTAAACTAGTTACGTGTTTTGTTGTGATGAATGCTTAAAACTTGCTTTCTTCATTGTCTTTTAATGTTTGTTGGTTTCTTTATGCACATATGGTATCTTTGAAGAGGCTTAGGCTTCAACTTTTGTATGTTTATTGTCTCTTTTATCTACATGATGGCCATTTAGAGCAGAATAAAAAAGCTTTAAACTCTTACTAGTTATGTGATCGATGCCATTCCTTTTTTGGGTTATCTATAAAGGTTAGCATTTCATGGCTTATGTTTCATTTAGTTTAGATACAGGTGTCATCCATGAGCGATCATTCAGCCTAGGCTCTTCTTTTTTTTTCATTAAATTTTCTAAGTTTAAATAAACTAGGGTTTTAGCAAATATATAAAAAGAAAGAAGGGTTTTCATAAGGGATGGGTAGGGATGGTAGGGTTTTTGATTAGGACACCTATAGTTTGTTTTTATTTTCCATTTAGGGCTCTTATTTATTGCATGAGTTTGATTAAATGGACTGAAATAATAACTATAATATTAATAAAAAATGTTTTTTAAAAGAAAATATATATTTTCGAAATCTTATCTAGATGTTGAAGGGGATTCAAAATAAAATCTTGAAATGTTTGATTTCACCTAAGTGTTAGGGAATTATATTAAATTAAAATAATTAAAAAAAAGAAGAGAAAAGGAAAACACATTTTAAATTAAAAGGGAATAATAAAAAATTCAAATAAATAAAAATTAAAAAACTTAGGTTTTACGATTGTTTAGATAGCCTTTTACATTGATGTTGTCATTATGCTTACATGGCAATTTTAACTTATGTGTGATTTTGATTGCTTAAATACATATTATTAATTGGGCACGTTTATATTTCATTCATGCATTTTCATTGGCATTTGCATTTTTAAGATTTACTAAAAATAATAAGAGCAATAGATAAATTTTCAAAAGAAAAGAAGATTTTGAAATCTCTATCTAGATGTTGGAGGGAGCTCAAAATCACGTTTTAATGAATTAATTTTTCCTAAATATTGGAGAATTATCAAAAATAGCAAAAAATGAATCATATTAAAAATAAATAAATAGATTAAATTTTTAATAAAAAAAAGAGAAAAGTATTAAACTAGAAAATTTTAATTTTTTTTAAAAAAATATAAAAGCAAACTTGCTCTAAAATTTGTCTAGATGTTGGATATTTTAAAGAGGTTTGTGAAAATTAAAACTCTATAGAAACCCCAAACCATAAATAAAAATCCCAAATCCTAAAATCCTAGGTGAAACCATAAAACCCTAAATAAGTCCTAAAACCCTAAATTCAAATCCTAAAACCCTAGATAGGACTTAAACCCTATGCAAAATCCTAAAACCCTAGGTTAAGCCCTAAAACCCTAAATTCAAACCCCAACACTCTAGATAAAACCTTAAAACCCTAAACATGAAACCGAAATTTGGTCCAAACCCTAAATCAACCTAAAGCGCCCAAAACAATCAAAAAATTCTAAGGATTTGTATGAATATCGTCTATGAAGTAATTTATTCTTAAATGCTGCCTTGAGGATGGGGTTTTTGAAAAATTTTATTTTATTAAGTTTTTCACATAATTTCTTAACCCAAAACAATAATAAGATTAAATAAAAATGAAAATAATATTGGAATCTTAAATATAAATTATCACACCTAAATTCTATCAAGAGGTTAGAGAGCTCGAATGGTTTTTTTATATTTAAAAATCTGATCTCAAAATCGCATTTTATCATCATGCATACCATCCATTTGCATCTATTTGTCTTTGGATTGTTGTTTGTATGTATTTTACATGTTTGCCTTTTGATTATCGCTATTGATCTTTGTTAATTACAACACCATCATATTTTTTACTTAAAATTTTTACGACAAATGTTATTCAAAAATATAAATTTTGAAATAAAAATAAAACAACTTTTCAACAAAAATAATTTTTAGTACTTTACCTAGATGTTTGAGAGTTATCAACAACTATCATCTACAAAGAACGTTATTTTCATTTTAAAAGGAATGTTATGGTGAATCTTAGGTTGAAAGGATTATCCTTAAATTATGTGTAGGTGTTGAAAAATTTTAAGGTAATTATTTAATATAACAATTTTTACAATATTCCTAAATAAAGATTTTTAATAACATTGATTTTTGTTTTTCAAAAGAAAAAAAAAAGAATGAATGGAATTATTATTAAATTTTAAATTAAAACTAGTTTTATCTAAAATTTAGAGATGGCGCATGATTAATAGGTACCGTTTTTAAATGGGTGTTGTGTGAATAGTAATCATTTTCCACACGTAACTGTAGTTTCGAACTCAACTTTGATTTTCGTAAACCAAAATTATCTTTTTAATAGATTTTAATTAATTTTAAAGTTTTATTAAAAAGATAAATTCTTTAGGTGACCAATCTCACTTACGAAAAATGATTGGTGGCAATTCCCCTTGTTTTTCTCAATTTTAAAATTTTTTTCATCTAGTGGTCTCCAAAATCATTATGATATCTACCAACAAGCTAGCTCTCAAGCCTACTTGAACAAACCCTACAGTCTTCCCTAGCTCATTAGCAAGCACTGATGTTCCTACTCACCGCTATGATACTAGAAGCAAGACAAGAGCTCTTAAAGAAATATATACTTAAACTCTTTCAGCGCTTAACCAAAACCCACTAGATGATACTTCTTTTCAAGGATTAGAAGAATCTTTTGTTGAGAAGCCTGCTTTGTCTCATAGATCAAGTATAAATAGTAGCTCATCTTTATCATCTCTTTTAAAAGCATATTCTGGAGTAATAAATGTCATGACAATTGGCACCAGATCATTGGAAGAACAAGTTGCATTTTTTTCAAAAACTATGAAAACTCTTACAATAAGCATTAGATAAAAAGATAACTAGATTGTTGCCATGATGAAGAGATTAACAATCTCACTAGAAAGCAACTAACGATTTTAGACCACAATCATCATTCAATCTTTTAAAAAGATGGTGAGAATTCCAACATGGAAGTTGCGAAGGATTCTTAAAAAAAGCTTAATGAAGTTACCATTGCTAGTCAACTCAAAGATCATACAAAAAAAAAAAACAATCAAAGATCAAGTTGAGAGTGTCATTCAATATTCATACTTATATGCTAAGCCATATTCTCAAAGGAGTGATCATTTGGGGATGCCTGAGAATTACTAGCTTCTAAAATTTCAACAATTCGATGGTAAAAGAAACCTATGCCAACATGCTACCCACTTTGTGGAAACTTGCAATAAGGTTAGCACTGATGGTGATTTCAAGTGAAGAAATTTGTTTGCTCTTTGAAAGGCAATGCTTTTGATTGGTAAACCGATCTTAAACCAGGCACAATTGATAGCTGGGAACAACTTGAACATGAATTTCTCATTCAATTCTATAACACTCGTCACATAGTTATTATGGTTGTGCTCACAAGTTCACGCTAATGGAAAAATGAACTTGTGATTGATTACATTCATAAATGGAGAAATTTAAGCCTTAATTGTAAAAAAAAATTATCAAAGTCCTTTGCTCTTGATATGTGCATACAAGGCATGAATTGACGATTGCACTATATTCTTCAAGGCATCAAGCTTAAGAGTTTTGAAGAATTGGCTACCCATGCACGTGATTTAGAGTTAGTATGGTAGTTGCTAGAAATCGAGGACCTCTTATGCAATAGCTAAATAAAGGTAAGGAAAAGTAAGACACTCACAAAAAGGGTAAAACTTTTACTAATAAGAGGGAAATAAAATAGTTTATGACTATGAATACCAAGTCTTTTAAGATAGCCTCTGAGTCAAAAAAATTTCAAGAGGCAAAATCTACTATTTAAGACAAAAGTAAAAGTATAATCTCATTAAGGGAAATACAAGAGAAGAAGTATATTTTCCCTAATTTAGATGTTTCAAGCATACTAGATGAACACTTGAAGTCCAAGTTGATCCAGTTGCCAAAAGTAAAGTGAGCTAAAGAGGACAATAAAGTGGATGACCCCAACTATTACAAATATCATTGTTTGATTAGTCATCCATTGGAGAAATGCTTTGCTTTAAAAGAGAAAATCATGTAGCTTCATGATGATGGAAAAATTGAATTTGAGGAAGTTGTGACATCAAACTTGGCATCAATATATATAGCTTTTCAATGCAATTTTTCAAGCAAGACCATCAAATTTGGTTCATTTGACCCTGTCATACTAGCTCTAAACATAATTAGTCTTCAAAAGAATAGGGGCAATGCTCATCCTTAAATCAAAGATCAAGATAATGATGGTCGGACCTTAGTTACACATCGAAGAGTTCAAAAGAAAAATCTATAAAAGCTTGTTCGAGTAACGACAAAAGCTAAGATGGTGAAGCAACCACTCAATAAGCCAATGCCAAAGGTGATCCAAACAAAAGCAATTCCATCTAGATGTGAAAACGTGAAACCAAAGAAGTCAAGAAAGCCAATCACTTTGAATGAATACATGCTAAGTTAATTCAGAAGAGAAAATTTACTTTCCATGACTTATTACCATGTTATTGAGGAAGTGGAAAATGATGACAATAACATTGACAAGTTAGCATTTGAAGCTAGTCATTATTTTGCTATAAAAATCAATTTTTCTAATAAAGATTTGTTATTAGGATCTATTTCTCACAATCTACCATTGTTTGTTGTTGCATCATAAGCAAAGAATTAATAGGATTGTAATAGATGATAGATTTACTGTTAACATCCTTCCCTTAAAGACAATGAATGAACTTGGAATCCTTTATATGAATTATCACAAAGCACTTGATGATTCAAGAATTTAATCAAGTAGGGCCAAGGGCTCTTGAGAAGCTCACACTTCAAATGTTTATCAATGATATGAAATCAAATCCATTTTTTCATGTGATTGATACTAAGCAACATACAATATGTTGTTAGGGCAGCCATGGATACATCAAAATGGTGTAGTTTCTTCAACTCTTCTACAATGTTTGAAGTATTGTAGAAATGTCAAGTAAAGACAATTAGTGCAAATTCTAAGCCATTTTCTACAATAGAAGCACATTTCACTAATGTTAAGTTTTATTTGAAAAATGCTTTCATAGAAGAAGTACTTTTAGATCAACAAAATATCATTGTGAAAAAGTCAAAGCAAAATGGTATGGTTCTTTCTACCAGTTATGGAGATAATGAAATTGCTCAAGGTTTAAAGAATTTGACTTTTTCTCTTACTAGCTTGGAAGACTCAGTGGTTTCTAAACCTCCACTTAAAGGATTTGTAAGGCCATTAAAAGGACCTTTTGTTAAACATGATGATTTATCATTACGTTGTACTAAAGGTTTTGAGCCTAATGCCTATAGGCTTCTTGTCAAGGCTGGATATAAATAAGAAGATATTTCAAAATTGGTTTTTGAAACAAATGAGGCAATTGAAGAAATTTCTCAAAGTTCAATTAATATCTGACAAACTTGGCAAAAAAAGACTAATCATTTCAGAAATTTAAAAATTGGGTTTAGATCTTCTCTATTAAAATTGAAGATTCATAAAAAGGCTTCAAGATACGTAAATGTGAAAGAAGTTTATGATGAGTAACAAAATTTAGTTAAGATATCGAGGTCATCAATTTTTTTATCATTTAGGTATATAATCAATAAGAGGTATAGTCTTTGATCATTTAACTACGCATTTGCCTCACAAGTCAGTTTTTAAATGAATGGGGAAAAAAAAAACTAAAACTTCTATAAGAAAGCATGCTTCTATTCATTCAAGACATAAGCATCCAAACTTAAAAAGATGGTGCACAAATCAAAAACCACAATGGATGAGCCTAAGGGTTTTCATAGTAAGATTCCTTCCCAAATAAGAAGACAAAGCAAATAGGTGGTAACTGTTGGTGAATCATTGAAGGCAAGAAAGCATATAGAGGTAACAACCAAGAAAATTTCATCTAAAAATGAGGAAGAGCCTGAAGATAGTGAAATCCTTACTTGTAATCATGTGTCTATAGAAGAGTTAAGGAAAAATCTCAATAAAAAGATACTCAATAAGCTCTTTTACCATTTGAAGAAGGAAATCAAGCTACAATTGATGAGTTAAAAGAAGTCAACATTGGCACTAATGAAGGTCCTTGTCCAATCTTTATTAATGCTTGTATGTCCCCTGAAGAGGAGAAAGCTTATCTTGATTTTTCGATGGAATACTGAGATGTCTTTGCCAGGATTTACAAAGAGATGCCTAGACTTCATCCAAAAGTTGATGTGCATAATCTAGTTATTAATAAAGGTGTTCAACATATTAAAGAAGCTCAACAATGCTTGGAATTTTATCAGCTCGGTTATCCAAAGCTTAAAACAAGAAAGTTAAGCTATGATCATTTCAAGTTGGAGATGTAGTCCTTGCTATAAAAAGATCAATAAATACTAACATCATATTGGCAACAAGTTCCTTTCAAAATGGGATGGACCATATGTTTTTTTAGAAGTTTACAACAATGATGCATATAAGATTGATAATAAAGATAGAGTAAAAGTGGGGTCAATTAATGGCAAGTTTTTGAAATATTACTACACTTAACAAAAAATGTTGCTCCGATGCAAGAGCTTAAACTGCCCTTATTGCTTTTAAACACAAGCTTAAATTACACCAAAAATATTGCTCCTAGGCAAGAGCCTAAATTGTATGTTGTCTCTAAGCAATAGCTTAAACTACACAAAAATGTTGTTCATAAATAAAAGCCTAAATTGCTTTAAAAAAAAAGTCCACTAAGATGAAAACCCTACAAAGGACAACTTAGGCAAAAGTTAGGACACAAAAAAAAAAGCCTGCTGAATTGAAAATCCTATAGAGGATGACTTAGACACAAATTAAGGCAAAAAAAAAAATTGAACTACATGATAACTTGATCATTCTCCTTTGAATGTACATAGTAACTCAGTTTCATTGCCAAATTTAGTCAAAACGAAAGAAAAAAATCTTGGATTAATTTCGATATCTTTTATTTACTTGAAATTACAAAGTATCATGATAAAATTAGGTTTGAAATCTTATTTTAAACACATTGATTCAAATTATCAATTTTCAAGTAAAGCAAAAAAAAAAAAAATTGAAGAAAATTACAAGTTAAAATTCTTTTAGAATTTAATTTGTAATCAACACAAAGCTTCAATGCAAAAGTGTTACAAAAGGTTGTACCAAAGGAAAGGCAAAACTTCCACTTAAAATTCTTCAAGTTTCCTTGAAAGGACTCTAACATATTCTATAGCAAATTCAAGGATTTGGCTACATTTTCACTGGGAAGGCTCGATGAATTCTCCTTATAAATTTTGAAGATATCAACTTTACTTTTAGTCTCTTTAACTAAAGATTCAAGCTTATTCTTTTTCAACATTTGTCAAGTCGAACTATATATGATTTGGGTAACAACTTCATGCTCAGCTGATATGGAGTCTTTAAGGTAGATTTCGAGCGCTTAAATTTTATTAATTTTTTGCTTTGATGTCATGTTGGAAGAAGTGAAAGATCCAAGGGCATTGAACTGCTAAACGTATCCAAAGTAATCTTTTATCATGCTTCTCCATGAATTGCTTGTCTAAAATAATCTTCCATTATGCCTTTTTTTGAAGTAATCTTCTATCATGCTTCTTTATGGATTAACTTGTCCAAAGTAATCCTTCATCATGCTTTCCATAGATTAATTGATCCAAAGTAATCTTTCAACATTTTTCAAGGATTAACATGTGCAAAGTAATCTTTCATCATTTTTCCAAGTGGATCAATTGTGCAAGGTAACCTTTTGTCATGCTCTTCAAGGGATTAACTTGTCCAGGGATCTTTTCTTTTGCTTGGAAATCAAGCTTTTATCTCCAACTTGAATTCTCTACATCTCCATGGAACTTGTTGTCACATGTCTTAGGATCTTTATTGTGCTTGGAAATCAAGTGCTCATCTTCATCTTGAATTTTTTTGCATCCCCAAAAGGCCCATTAACCCAAGTCTCAAGATCTTTATTGTGCTTGAAAACTAAGCTCTCATTTTTTACTTGAATTCTTTGCATCTCAATGGGACTCATTAATTTAAGCCCACATTATCTTTCTTATGTTTGGAAATCAGTCCATAAACATTATCTTTTGCTTGGAATAAGTTCTTTTGATGTGTGTGTTAGAACTAGTCTACCATGACTTATTCTCTAGCTTGAATTTTTCGCATTAAAATCTTTATTGTGCTTGGAAACCACGTTTTCATCTTCAGCTTGAATTCTTTGTATTTCTATAAGATGAGATGATGTAAGTATGCATGATCCTTCTTTATCTTTCTAGCATGGGGCTTTGAAAAGCATAATCTTTCTTGAAAGATTCACTCCCCAAAAACAACTTTGTTTTTGCTTGTTTTTCATGTTGTGAAAGATGATAAAAAAATATGCATAACATGTTGGATTAGATCTTTTTGTATCATCAATTTGAAAGGTTGTGAACAAGCATTTATAACATCTTGAAATAAAATTTCTTTTGTCGTTAGCTCTAGTTAACTCTGCATCACATGAGATGAATTTATCATAAAAAAAGAGGGAGAATATTTGTGGCTGAAAACCAAACATAGCAAAAAAAAATGATGATCAACTTTAAAAGATGAAACACCCTACCAAGACACTTCATGAATTCACTAAACCATGCAAAAGGTGCTTGATTTGATCTTTTAAGAGCTGTGACAAAATAAGGTGAATATTATGATAAACGAGATGCAAACCACAACTCGAGATCTTGTCAATCATGGTTGATCTTTTAGCTAATAGGATTGTTCCTAAGTAAGAAAGTTGATCTAATATGGAATATGCTTGTGCTAACTACTCTACTTGGAGTGACATTAGAGTGTCAAATGACCAGACAATTTTAAGATTTTCCCTATGGCATCCATTTCTTACTAAATGTGCTATAGATATTTCTACTAAAGAGATGAAAGGCATGCTTAATGATGAGTGACATATTAGCCAACCTGAAGATTAGGAGCGAGAACCAGATCTTAGCAAATATTTTGAACACAAGAAATAACTTTTGCGTTGCCCTTGGAGATATTCAAGTGATGACTATTGAGACAAAGAATAAATTGTCTACTGAATGTCCAAGCTGTGGTAAATTTCTTTGTGGCATTCAATGAATTATGTAAAAGTGCAATGGTTTGAGAGATGAATTTGATATATAAACACCTATATGTGATGCTTCATCTGTTTATAATTGATAATGAAACATGTAGTAGCACTATAGGGAAACCAACTTAAAGGAGTTTGCTTTTGAAACTTGACAGGTTTCTTCCTAGCATAAGGATACAATTCAAGGTGGCATCAATTGATTTTTGATTCATAACAAGCTATTAAATGTGGCAAAGAATTCATCAAATTTAAACATGCATGAGTTAAACGTGGCATGGATCATATGAGAATGTGCCTTGACTATTTAATTGCTAAAATAAAGAAATTGAGGGCATAATGAATTTGCTTTTAAGCAAGAAAGTGTTGGCTTGATTAATTCAAAAAATTGAATTAATGGGCAAGGAAATCTTCAATGAAAATAAAAATATGGAGCCTTTACCTATCTGGTGGCTATAGGAATTATGAGCTTGGCGGTTTCACTATAAGAAATCTTAGACCGTGATTAGATTGGCTACTTCTAGCTAGAAGTGCATCTATTGACTTTGAGCATGTCAAAAATGCTCGTTATGAATTCTTTACTTCATTAGTAGGAAGTGTTGAAATAGCTAAAGAAAAAATATTCCTCATATACTTAAGACATCAACGGGTTTGTTCTTATCATGAATAAGGAAGAAACAGCAGAGAACTTACAACTACATTTTGGTATAATATTTAAGTGGCTGAAGATTGATACTAAACTTGGGCTCTGGCAGCAAGCTTTTCGATTTGTTAAAGATCTTCATGGATTGATGTTTATTGTCAAAGAATTTCCTAAGACTCTCTTAACGACACATGGTTTATTTTGCCAAGTTAACGTGTCTCCACAGTTGATTGTGACACGGTGATATATATTCTCCTTGGCAAGATTAAATAAATCAAAGCATTATAGATTTATTTACCTTGATAAAGTAAGAAAGAGCCTGATTAGAGTTCAATCAAATGAAAGCAAGTGGTGGCATAAATTAAATAAAAAAAAAAACACAAGTGGCAACATGCATATAATATATCTTAGGTTTCAATGTGACAAGTGGAAATAAAAGGTGTTGATGGCATGATTTATATTAGGTTATGCATGGATTAAACATAGATGAATGGGTGGCAATTACAACTAGCAACATGAATGGGTTTCAACATGTTTTGCATTGAAGTATTGAAAGAACATGATAAGAAAGCCACTTTGAGTTCAGATTAATTATTGGATTTCAATCTATTGAAATAAAACTAGTAGCAGTTAGCAAAGCAAAATAAAAAGGCACAATTTCAATGCAAGAAAAAAAAAAGCAGGTGGTGATCAAGAACTTTACCTGGTAAGTTAAGCTATAGTCTTAGCAATCTTGCATGAAATATTGGATACAATTTTGATGAAGAAAATCAATGAGAGGAGCTTGTTTTTATAAGGGAATAATCCTAATTCTAATGGACTTAGGAGTACAAAAATATTTATGCCTTATAGACATATTCCTCGCGGGTTTTAGGTGAAGAATTGAAGCCCAAGTTCTTTTTGAATAAGGATACATGGATCCTAGAATAATTTTTCAATGCTTTTGATTCTAATTACCCCTTAGGCAAATTAGCAAAATTACCAAGGAAATAAAAGTTCAACTCATGCATATTGACATTTGAACAAGTGTCAAAGTGGCTTGGGAAAAGCTTTTATGAGAGCTTTATTCTATATTGGATAAGTGTTAGCTCAAAGACTTGAAATAAACCAAGAGGGGGGGTGAATTGGTTGATAATAAAATTTTCAAAAATCAATACTTAATAAGCATAAATTTTGCAAAACATTTTATCTAAGCAAATAAACATAATAAATGAAAGTAAACAAGAGATAGAGATAGAGAATTAGACACGAAGATTTATAGAGGTTCGGTCCTTTCTTTATACACCTACATCCTCTCCCTTAGCCTTACTTGCCAAGGAGTTCAATCCACTATGTGTTAAAAGATACAACTTAGCTTCTCAAAGCTTTACATAATCAACACCACAAACTCTTAAGGGTTATCCTTCCCCTTAAGCTCACAATCTCACAATAAAATTTTTTTGAAGTGTTATGCAAACCTAAAGAACCTCTCTAAGGTTAGGTGTTTGCTAGTTTGAAGTATAAAGCAATATTGACAAGAGAATTTAGAGAAAATTTGATATAAGAAGGATTTTTTGCACTTTTCTCTCTTTTGAACTAGTTTGAATGCTTGAACAAGATGGTTGGTAAAGGCAATAAGTTCTCTTAGCTATGCATGCTCTTTATTTGTAGTGAAAGCCTTCATTTATATGTAAGAAGGAGTTGATAGCCATTGCCTTGCATTTAATGCTTCAAACCTACAAAATATCAAACAAAAAAAAATAGCTGTTGGGGCTTTCTGGGTATTAGGGGATTGATCCCCTCATGTAGGGGATTGATTAGGTCAGTTATAAAAAGGCCCAATTTTGTGCGAGTAAAGCCTTACCCGATCGATCAGGTAACATACCTGATCGATCCATTACTTTGATGATCGATCCCCTATGTGGGGGGATCAATCTCTTTTGTTGATTTTCAAAGCCATTTAGCTTTTTATATAAAAAATAGATCAATCCCTTTAAGGGAAGAATCGATCCCATGCTTAGGTGATCGATCCCTTATGTGGAGGGATTGATCCTTTTTGTGAATTTTCAATCGAGTTTGCAGTCTGTATGAAAAATAGATCGCTCCCTTTAAGGGAGGGATTGGTCAAGTAGGCTTAAAACTCCAACCAATCGATCCCTTCAGGGAGGGGATCGATTGGTTCTTACCAAAATTCTATGAATTTAACTTCTAAAAAAAAATTGGATCGATCCCTTTGGCCAGGGGATCAATCAGGTAAGGGGGGGATTGATCCCTTCCCTTAGGGGTCTGATCCTTTCTATCCAAAACATGCCTTGATCCATTTTGTTTCGAGAATTTTCTTTGTTTAGTTCCTAAATGAATTTTGACAAGATAGAATGGTGGAAAAATGTTCAATTTAAGATTAGGAGAGTTTGATTCAAGTTAGGCAAATTTTTGTTTTGTCAAATCAAAACTTTTAATCAATTTAAGGCTAACATTCTCCCCCTTTTTAATATGACAAAACCTAGTGAAAAATTTGCTTAAAAACATTTTTCCATTTGAAAAACAAGCTCCCACTTGAGTTTAAGCATAAAAAATTTAAGAGATTTTAAAACAACTAAGAACAAAAACAATGTCAATATCATTATGTGGGAATTTGTTCATACCATTAAGATCATCAATCAAATAGAAAATTTTCATACCATTTCCTCACCCCCTTTTTGTCATAGCAAAAAGGATGAAGTCAATCAACGGGGGATAGCAATCAATTCAAGGCCATACCAACTCAATTTGACAACTTAAGTTCATATCAATATCAATGTCAAGCAATATACCATTATCACAACCACAATTTTGCAAGCCAAATTTCAAAGTGATATTGCAAATATCATAATGAAAAGGAAATATAGATTTCATTAATATAAACATGAAATACCAAAGTTTGATAACAAACCATAATGCAAAGTATTTTTAAGGAAACAACAAAAAAATGTGGGAAAACATATGAGGAATGGCACTAGAAAGGATCATTTAGGAGGAGGTGGAGAATGAGGAGAATGAGAAGAATGAGAGAAGTGTTACCCTATTTGCTATTGTGTAGACTGCATTTGTTCAATATCACCTCTAACTTGGCGAACTTGGGAAACTAGCTCATTTTGAGTCTCTTCCATGTTTTCCAATTGAGAATTCATAATCTCAACCACTGAATATAGACTGTTTATTTAAAGCATAAACATTTTTAAAGCTCTTTGGGTATCAAATGGTGGGGTAGAAGGTTCTCGTTGAGGTCCATCAAGAATAACTAAAATTTCATGCTCTTTTTTTTTTCTTGTACAGGCTCAATATTAGTTTTTCTAACCCATAACCTGCTGCATTTTAAATATATCCCATACTATGTAAAGTAGGAGCACCAAGAATGCTAAATGGATCATTGAACACCATTTCTTTTTCTCCTCTAGTATTAATGTTCAATTTTCTCAAAAGATTACTTATTGTAAACTCATAAACCAAGATATAGTCTCTATTTTGCACTACCCTCATCATATCATTGAAAATAAAATGCACCAAATTAGGTTTTTCTTGATGTTTGATCTTATACATCCACCAGTAATCTTACTTCCTAATGGTTGAGTATTGAGTGCCAAAAGGTGCCAATACATGAGTGACAATAAGGTATATCAACCTATCATGCATTGATAGCCTAGTGGCTTCAGTAGGAGCAACTCTTAAATTGTCATTTCTAAATATATCTTGAGCTAGTTCCAACATTTTACACCTAGTGTTGGTGTTTCCCTCATCATCTAGCATGAATACTTCAGCTAACAATTACTTGTTAACAATAATTTCTTTACCCATCACATAGGTTTTAAATCTATTAGAATAATATCTATGTGACCTTTCAATTTCAATACAAGTGGCATTGCTATAGAACACCTTAACTAGATTCTTAAACAAAAGTTCATCCATGCATAAGTAATTCATCCATCCAAATCTTTCAAATGCATGTAAATAAAGGAACTCAATAGATTGTAGGAATTCAAGAGAGATTACCCTTCCATGCTAGACTTCTCTATGAGCAAAGTGTGTCTCATATCTCTCTTTGTCATCAGGATTGACAAAATTTTGATTGAATGAAGGCCTCATTCATGAACTAAAAGCCTCCCTTGAAGGATTCCTTCTTGTCTTTAGAGCCATGAAAATAATTGGATTAAAATAGGCATGCTTATATGAAATTGATGAAAAAATTAGTGATTGTCGCTTATAGGTAGTAGAATATGTTTGAGAGAGGCAAAAAGATTGAGTAAATGTGGTAGTTTTAAAAAAGGGATCAATTTTCTAGAGTAAGAAGAGTAAGTGGAGATTTTTATGTGATTTGATGATTTTTACAAGAAACCAAGTAGAAATGAAGAAATTTGCAAAAGATTTTGGTTAAGAGAGATCAATTTTGAGAGAAAATGAAGCAAGATTTCTTAGGTTTTAAGGAGAAAGTGTTTGGGGAAGAAGAAGAATAGATGAAAGGGTTGGAATGATCAGCCAAGGAGAAGGGACCCAATTTCGACAAGCCAAAATGGTACGCATAGTGCCAATTTTGCATGACTCGATTGATCGATTATGAAAGGGGATTGATCGGGTATAATTTTCCATGACCGATCAATTGATTATGAAGGGGGATCAATCGGTTCCTCACATTCACTCAGTTTGGCTACTAGAGGGAGAGCTGATCGATTCAGTCCAAGGGGGATCGATTGGTTCCTCAATGTTTTCCCTTAATTTAGCTACTGAAAGAATAACCAATCGATCCAATCCAAAGGGGATTGATCGGTTTTGGTTGTAGCAATTTTTTTTAAATAATATAAAAACCATGCGACATGAACATTTAAATATGCATCATATAATCATACACAAGATTAAAAAAATATTAAGATAAACATACATTTGATCAATCAAGGTAGCAACATTCATCATACCATCAAGAAATTCATTTCAAGGAGCATTCATCATACCAAGTTCACCTCTAATTGCATAAAATCTATCAAGAAGTTTTATGAAAATATCAACTAATTGATGCAAGATATCAACATATTCAAGCACAATATCACCTTTTTGAACATGATCTCTAATAAAGTGATGCCTAATTTTAATATGATTGGTTTTAGAATGTTGAATTAGATTTTTGATGAGATTGATGGTATTAGTATTATCACATTTAATGGGAATATGATCCATGGTAATTTCAAAATCCTCTAATTATTGCTTAATCTACAAAAACTTGAGCACAACAACTACCGACCGTTACATATTTAGCTTTGGTTATGGATTAAGCAACACTATTTTGATTTTTGGAGAACCATGATATGAGCATATTTTCAAACAATTGAAAAGTACCAAAAGTGCTCTTTCTATCAATTTTGCAACCATCAAAATCCACATCAGAATAGGCATGTAAAGCAAAAGATGAACCTTTTAGATACCATAATCCTAGATTAGAAGTGTCTTTAAGGTATCTAAAAATTTTTTTGATAGCACATAAATGTGATTCTCTAGGGATGATTGAAATTTAGCACACAAATATACACTAAACATTATATCCAGTCTACTTGTAGTAAGATATAGCAATGAACCAATCATAGACCTATATAATTTAGAGTCAACACATTTACCTTTTTCATCTTTGTCAAGTTTTGTTGAAGTGCTCATAGGTGTTGAGCAAGGCTTTGATTATTCCAATCCAAACCTTATGAGCAAATCCCTGATGTATTTGGCTTGATTGATGAAGGTATCATCTTTTTTTTTCTTTACTTGTAATCCCAAGAAAATGTAAGTTCTCCCATCATGCTCATTTCAAATTCACCTTGCATAATCTTAGCAAATTCTTGACAAAAAACTTCATTAGTAGCACCAAATATGATATCATCAACATAAAATTACACTATGAGAATGTCCTTTCCTTTTGTTTTAATAAAAAATGTAGTATCAACCTTCCCTCTATTAAAATCATTTTCAATTAAAAATTTTGACAATCTTTCATACCAAAAATGGGTTTCTAAGAGCTTGTTTTAAACCATATAAAGCTTTTGTCAATTTATAAACATGATTTGAAAATTTAAGATTTTCAAAATCGGGAGGTTGCTCTACATACACCTCTTCATTTATAAAATCATTTAGAAATGCACTTTTAACATCCATTTGAAAAAGCTTGAAATATTTGAAACATGTAAATGCAAGCAACATTCTAATGGCTTTCAACCTTGCAACTAGGGTATAGGTTTCATCATAATCAATTCATTCTTCTTGACTATACCCTTGAGCTACCAACCTAGCTTTGTTTCTAACAACATTTCCATGCTTATCCATTTTATTTTTAAAAACCCATTTGGTCCCTATAGTGGGATGATCACTAGGCCTAGGTACAAGATTCTGCACTTGACTTTTTTCAAATTGGTTCAATTCTTCTTGCATGACCAATATCCAATGATCATCTTTTAAGGCTTTATCTATATTCTTGGGCTCAATATAAGATTGGAAAGCAACATAATAACATACATTATAAGAAGATTAAGTTCTTACCCCTTGAGTTGGATCACCAATAATCTCACTATCTTTGACATATCTCATTTCTCTATGGCGATTTGGCTCTTTCTCTATATGTTGTGGCTCCTCTAGAAACTCATAATCTTTCTTTTGAATGTTCTCCTTAATGTCAAGTAATGCATCATTCATATTTTCTTGAAGTATACCTACATCATCATCATCAAGAGGCACTTTTCTCCGAGGTGGATTAGATTCATCAATGATAACGTATATAGACTCTTCAACAACTAATGTTCTTTTTTAAAGACTCTATAGGTTTTAGAATTCAAAGAATATCCTAGAAAAATTCCTTTATCACTTTTTGCATCAAATTTTACAAGATCATCTTTTTTATTGTTCAAAATAAAACATTTGCAACCAAAAGGATGAAAAAACTTATGTTAGGCCTTTTTCCTTTAAAAGGTTCATAGGGAGTTTTTTTCAAAATTGGCCTAATCATAGCTCTCTTTATAATATAACAAGAGGTATTTATGGCTTCCGCCCAAAAATATCTAGGTAAATTATTTTCATAAAGCATGGTTCTAACCATTTCTTCTAAAGTTCTATTTCTCTTTTCTACTACCTATTTTGTTGAAGAGTTCTAGGAGTAGAAAAATTATGGCTAATACCATTTTCACTACAAAACACATTAAAGCCAAGATTTTCAAATTATTTTTCATGATCACTTCTAATACTAGAAATTGAATATCCTTTCTCATTTTGTATTTGCTTGCTAAAAGTGATGAATTTTTTCAAAGCTTCATTCTTTGAATGCAAAAAGAGAACCCATGTGAATCTAGTAAAATTATTAACAATAACAAACCCATATTGTTTTCTACCAAGACTCATTGTCCTAGTAGGACCAAAAAGATCAATGTGAAGTACTTGAAAAGGTCTAGTAGTTGAAATACAATTCTTAAGTTTGAAAGAGATTTTTCTATGTTTACCTTGAGCACATGCATCACAAACCATGTCATTTTCATATTTCAATTTTGGCAAACCAATAACCAAATCATTTTGAGAAAGTTTTGAAATTATGTGCATACTTACATGTCCAAATTTTCTATGCCAAATCCAACTTTCATTTTCTTTTTGAGCCATAAAACAAACATTTTTAGAGGAAAGATCATCTAGATGCACTACATAAATATTTCCTTGATGATGTCCAACAAAAATAAGTTTGTTAGTTTTGATATTAATCACTTAACAGCACATGGATTCAAACACAACTCTAAGTCCTTTGTCACATAATTGACTAATACTAAGTAAGTTATGCTTGAGTCCTTTTACAAGTAAAATATTTTCAATAGTAGTAGAGGAATTGTTACCAATGGAGCCAATCCCTTCAATTTGGCCTTTAGAGTTGTCACCAAATGTAACATTTCCTCCACTTTTAGCTTTTAAGTCCTTAAAAAGAGTATTGTCTCTGGTCATATGTTTTAAACATCCACTATCAAGGTACCATGGATTGTTCTTGCTTGAATTTACTTTGTAGCAATGCTCATCCACCTAGAAAAACATAATTAAATTTTTATTTTGGGCACCTAAACTTTCTTGGGTCCTTGAGTGTTAATACTAATAATTTTTGTGCCTTTTGGAATCCACTTCATTTTAGTAATCTCATCTTGAGGTGTGCTAACTCTTTTGAAATCCACACTCTCCTAATGAGCTTACCTCTATAAATGACTTTCTTCAAGGAACAATATTGTATAGAATGACCCAATTTATGACAATATGCACATATGCTAGATGAATCATTTGACTTAACAAAAAAATTCTTTAAATGAGTTTTTATGTTGCCACCATTATAGCCCAATCCATCTTTATCAAAAAATGCTCTTTGTGTTTCAAGCATGCTAATGAGCTTTTGATGTCCCATATAAAATCTACAAAATGAGTTATGCAAATTTTCATTTTTCTTAGTCAAATCATTGACATTTAACTTTAAGAGCTCAATTTTCTTTTTTAAGTCATCCTTTCCTTTAATCAAGAGTTCATTTTCTAGTTTCAACTTAGAGATAATTTTTTTATATTTCAGGTTCTTGTTATCAAATTCTATGGTTAATTCATCATAAGCATCTTGCAATTCATCAACTGTGTATAAATTTAAATCATATGAATTAAAAGTTACTTTGGGCTCATCAAAAGCCATGAGACATAGATTAGCTACTTCCTCTTCATTTGATTCATCTTCGATGAAGTCACTATCACTTTATGTTGCAACCATTGCTTTTTTCTTTGACTTTGTTATGTTTTGCTTATTCCATAAAAAATAATCAAATTTAATATAACCTGGTTTGTTGCATTCATAACAAATAATCTGATCAATTTCTCTTCTACTTGATTCTCCTTTAATCATTTCCCTTTGTGGTCTTCTTCTACTTAAGGACTTGTTCATCCTCATGAACTTCTTGAATCTTTTTGCAAACATAGCCATCTCTTCATCTTCATCATCTTTTCTTGTCCAAGATTTTCTTCATCTTCTTGGAAGGTAAATTTGAGAGTAATGCCACCTTTCTTGATTGGTTCTTGTCCCCTTTTGAGCTTCATCTCATAGGTAAAGAGAGAACCCATTAGTTCATCCAAATAAAGTGTATGAGGATCTTTAGACTCTTTAATGATTGTCACTTTAGCTTCCCAGATCTTTGGTAGACTATTAAGAATTTTTTTCACCATCTCCACATTTGAGTAAGTCTTTCCAAGAGCCTTTAAACCTTTAATGATGTTAGTGAAGTGGTTTGATATTTCACTAATGGTTTCATCTTGTTTTATCTTGAATAACTTATAATCATGAGTGAGCATGCCAATTTTTGTCTCTTTCACTTGATTTGCACCTTCATAAGTGATAGCTAACTTGTTTCAAATTTCTTTTACATTTTCACACAAAGAAACTCTATTGTACTCATTAGGCCCCAATGCATAAAAGAGTGTATGCATTGCTTTGGCATTGAGTTGAGCCATCTTCATATCATTGACATCTCATTCACTCTTTTGCTTGATCACCTCCCTACTATCCACCATTTTCATTGGAATTTAAGGACCATTTACAATGACCTTCCAAACTTCATAATCATTGGCTTGAATAAACAACCTTATCTTAGTCTTCCAATAGGAGTAGTTGTCATCAACAAAAAGAGGAAGTCTTACAATTGAATGGCCTTCACTTTCAAGAGATATAGCAACTATTTCATTTGCCATGAGACACACTTCTCGTTGCCCATTGTATTTGTTGTAGCATAAGGATAGTTGTTCCTTATTGATCACCATATTTATTTGAGCCATTTTCAGGATCACTCTTGAGTTGTTAAACCTACAAAAAAACTACTAGCTTTGATACCAATTGTTAGCTCAAAAACTTAAAATAAACCAAGAGGAGGGTGAATTGATTGATAATAAAAATTTTAAAAATTAATACTTAATAAACACAAATTCTGCAAAACAATTTATCTAAGCAAAATAAACACAATAAATGAGAGTAAACAAGAGATAGAGATAGAGAATTAGACACCAAGATTTATAAAGGTTCGGTCATTTCTTTAGGTACCTACGTTCTCTCTCTTAATCTCACTTGCCAAAGAGTTCAATATACTATGTGTTGAAAGATACAACCTAGCTTCTCAAAGCTTTACATAATCAACACCACAAACTCTTAAGGGTTATCCTCCCCCTTAAGCTCACAATCTCACAATATAAAGTGTTATGCAAACTTAAAGAACCTCTCTAAGGTTAGGTGTTTGCTAGTTTGAAGTACAAAGCAATATTGACAAGAGAATTTAGAGAAAACTTACACAAGAAGGATTTCTTCACTTTTTTCTCTTTTGAACTTGTTTGAATGCTTGAACAAGATAGTTGGTGAAGGCAATAAGTTCTCTTAGCTATGCATGCTCTTCATTTGTAGTGGAAGCCTTCATTTATATGTAAAAAAGAGTTGATAGCCGTTGCCTTGCATTTAATGCTACAAACCTATAAAATATCAGATAAAAAAAATAGTTGTTGGGGCTTTCTGGGCATCAAGGGATCGATCCCCTCATGTAGGGTATCGATTGGGTCAGTTATAGAAAGGCCTAATTTTGTGCAAGCAAAGCCTTGCCTGATCGATCCATTGCTTAGGTGATCGATCCCTTTTGTTGATTTTTAAACCCATTTAGCTTTTTGTATAAAAAACAGATCGATCCTTTTAATAGAGGGAACAATCCCATGCTTAGGTGATTAATCCCCTATATGGGAGGATCAATCATTTTTGTGAATTTTCAACCAAGTTTGCATTCTGTATGAAAAACAAATTGATCCCTTTAAGGGAGAGATTGATCAGGTAAGCTTACAACCCTAACCAATTGATCCTTATAGGGATGGGATCAATTGATTCTTGCCAAAATTCTACGAATTTAACTTCTAGAAGAAAAATGGATCAATCCCTTTGACTAGGGAATCGATCAGGTAAGGGAGGGGATCGATCCCTTCTATCCAAAATATGCCTTGATCCATTTTGTTTCAAGAATTTGCTTTGTTTTAGTTCCTAAATGAATTTTTGCAAGATAGAAGGCTGGAAGAATGTTCAATTTAAGATTAAGAGAGTTTGATTCAAGTTAGGCAAATTTATTTTTATTAAATCAAAACTTTTAATCAATTCAAGGCTAACAATAAGGAACATGCATCAATCAAGACTATTATAATAGCTCGCATGAAACTAATTTTTATTTGAAGAATAATTTTTTCCAAATGGTATACTAGGAACTCAATATATCCTAGGAAAGGGGTAAAAAGAAAATAATCACTTCAAATGAAAGATGCCAAAGCAAATTATATTTCAAGGCTTGTTCTCTTGTTATAAGCAAAATCATATGTGATCAAGTCTTAATGAGGCATTTGTAGAAGCAAAAAATTTTCATTCAATCACAAAGAGCCACATGTCTAATAATTTTTTTTAATTAATTAATTAAAGAATTTTCAAGTAACAAATTGGTTATTACCATGTGGGTTAATGATATTATTTAATTTAATCATAAAATTAATTAACTAATTTTATGATTAATTGAATATATCACTTATTAATTGAATATAAAATACTTGGTTTGACCAATCAGATTTCACTAATGAGTTAGCAGTATTTATCTTGGATTAAACTACAGTTGTTTAAAGATAAAATCAAAGAGATTAAGTTTCCTTGAAACTTTATCTCGTATCTAGTAGGTTGGCACTATAAATACAGTCCATCATGTAGTCATAATTCATAATTCCAATTTTGAAAGAAGAAAAAGATTTTGAAGACCCAAAACCTTTCCAAAGTCTTAAGAAAGTAAGCTCTGAAGAATTGAAGAAATTTTGAAAAACTTGAAGAGCAAAGCATTTGGGTTCCAAGAATTGTTAAGATATTGCTTTTCGATCTTTTTCCTTTTAAAGGAACGAGATCAATTTTGTTTGTTCAAGATCAAGCCAATAAGACCCTTGAAGAATTTAAAAACAAGTCTCAACAATCTTTGAAGCATTCAAGAACAAGTTTATCTGATCCTTGAAGTGAATAAATTTATTATTTTTCTTCAATTTTTCTTGTCATATTTTGACATAAAATTTTTATGTACAGTTAGTTTTAGGGTTTGGGGATTAGTTTGGATTCTTGGGGTTTAACATAGATTCGGGTTTAGGTTTAATTTTGGTTTAGGGTTTGGGGTTGGTTTAGTGTCTAGGTTAGGATTTATGGTTTAGTTTAGGTTTTGGGGTTGGTTTAGGGTCTAGGTGATGGTTTAGGGTTTAGTTTAGGTTCAAGGTTTAAGGTTTAGCTTTAGGGTTTGGGAATTGGTTTAAGGTTTAGGGATTAAGATTATAGTTTGTGGTTTAGGGTTAGGGTTTTGGTTTGGGGTTTAGGTTTACAGTTTGGGGTTAGGGTTTGGTTTAGGCTTTAAGGTTTAAGGTTTGGGCTTGGTTTAGGGTTTAGGGTTTAGAATTAAGGCGTAAGTTTAGGGTTTGGGGTTTAGGATTTAGGATTAGGGTTAGGTTTAAGGTTTAGGGTTTAGGGCTTCAATTTAGGGTTTAAGGTTTGCATGGTGGTTTGTGGTACTTGGTTTGTATGGGGAATGCATGTAACAAAATAACTAAAATACCATTGATAAACTACAATCTTTAATGCATGAATGGTGGTTTGTGGTCTTGGTTTGTGTGGGGAATGCATGTAACAAAATAACTAAAATACCATTGATCAACTACAATCTTTAATGCATGAATGGTGGTTTGTGGTACTTGGTTTGTGTGGGGAATGCATATAACAAAATAACCAAAATACCATTGATAAAAATGCAATCTTTAGTGCATAAAATATGGATGAATGTGGAAACCAAGACTTCACCATATTTACAAACATGTCACAAACTAAATATGCGTGCAATAACATAGTAAAAATGGATAAAAAACCTAGGGTTTAAAGATTAGGGAGGTTTTGCCAAGCCATGACAAAAGGCTTGATCAAAACTTCAAGGCCATTTTACATGCCACATTATTTTGGTCAAACAAAAGGGAAATGTCTCCATCATTTTTGTTTTATACCAAATACATGTGAACAAAGTAAAATCTACCAAAACGTTTACTATTTCAACACTTTTATTCATTGAATATTTCATCAAACACATAGGTAACATAAAAGAATAACTAAAGATATAAGCAAACAAGCATAGAAAAAGGAACATTTAGCCATCAAACATATGTGGAGGGTTAGGCTGAGCATCAAGAGGGAATAGGCCGAATGCTCCTCATAGCCATTTCCAAACACACATCCATATAGTTAGGTAGAACATGAATCAAACACTTAGAAAACTATCATGTAAAGGCATTTTATTATAAAAGGATTTTCATTAAACATGTAGTAAACTACTAAAAGACAAAACGATAGAAACATAAATACTAGTCAAACACATTACGGAAACTACTAAAATAATCAACAATCATACAAATAACATATAATATAACATTCATATCATCCAATTCATTATTCAAAGTAAGAAAAACATGAAAATAAATGAAGAAGAGGTTTGGCCATGGCATAGAGAAGGCTAGCTGAACCTTCTAAGGTTACATCAATGGTGGATTAAACACAGCTAGTGATTAATTGATTGAATTTTTGGATTAAGCTTGCAGTTATGAAGGCAATGCATGGAAATGATCAGAGAAATGTATGAAGGATAAGGTAGAAATATATCTCCCAAAATCTTCCCAAATTTTTTTCTCCCTTTTCTTTTTCATTTCATGCCACTTTCTTTAGCTGCCTCATCTTCTTTTCCTAGCCTTAAATGATGAATACAAAGGCTATGTAAATGTATGATAGCCTTTCATAAAGAAATTACATTCAAAGGCCATTAGCTTTCTTCCAAGTTTATTTTCTAAGCAATCACTTTTCACCCTTAGATCAAGACCTTTGAAAGATCAATGGTTCATGATGAATCCAACACAAAATGAGGTTTTTGGTGTAGCTGAAATAGTGTAAAAAAAAACCATTTTCCTGTTTTAAGGTTTTTACCTTTTTATTAGATTTTCTTGGAAAACCATGATCCCTTTTCATTTTTGTAATTTTAATACACCAAAAATCATAAAATAATATGAAAATATGATATTAAAGTTTTCATAAAAAATCAATCTTAAAAAGGTCAAATCATAAAAATACCTTAAAGGATATTTTAGTTATTTCACACATTTTGAGATACGATTGAGGTTTTTAATGCATTAAAAATCATAAAATAATTTGAAAACATGATTTAGAGCATTTCTAAAAGGAGCTCAAATGGTGGAAAAGTTAGGGGAGGCCGAGTCATTTGACAAAAATAGATGGCTTTTCCCCTATTGTAGAATGCCCTATGAAGTAAAAAGAAGTGCGAAAAATCGACCTTGAGAAAGTTAAATTACAAAAATATCCCTAAAAGGTATTTTACTAATTCACACTTTCTGAGATGTGATTAAGATTTTTAATATATCAAAAATCATAAAATGATATCAAATCATGATTTTACGTTTTTCGTGAAAAATCGACCTAAAAAAGGTCAAATTATGAAATACCCATAAAAGGTATTTTAGTAAATTCTCACTTCATGAGGTGCGATTAAGTTTTTCAATACTCTAATAAATATCAAATAATGCTTAAATACGATTTGAAAGTTTTCATGAAAAATTAACTTCGAAAAGGTCAAATTACAAAAACACCTTTAAAGGGTATTTCGATAATTTTACCCTTCTTGAAGTGTGATATGAGTTTTTAGTGCATTAAAATCACAAATGTCAACCAAAAGCCTTGTTAATCACATTTAATTGTGAAATTTAAAGAATGATCCAAGTTCGATCCAGTTTTATTGATTTTGATCGAGTTTAACCAAGTTTGACCCTAAAATATTTAGGTCAAATCGATCTTAAATTGAAAATTTGAAAACTCATCAAAATTAAAGGAATGTTAGATTTGACTTGGGTCGGACTTTATAGGCCTCACAACTAGCTAGATCTTTTCGAACAAAATTAGGTGTCTATGAATACTCCCTCATAAATTAAAACAAAATAAAGGATATGGTTACTTTTTCTTTATGGTTAAGGGTAGGTTATCTAAATCAATAATAAGTTCAAATATATTTTCATATAAAATAAAGAAATATGTTAAAAGAAAGAACAATATATATATATATACAAAAAATTCATAAAAATAAATGTGAAGAGTATAATATAAGAAGTTGATGAAAGCTACAAGAAAGCAAAGTAAGTAGGGAGATTGGTTTGGGTGTGATAAAAGAGTAAATCTTAATTAAAATTGTTCATTCGGTCAGCTTGGTTAATTTTAAATCAAATTACTCAAAACTAAATTAACCAAATTATGTTATTTTATTTTCATTAACCGAATCAAATTTTTTAATTTTAAAGATTAATAGACCAAAATTAATTCGGTTGGTTCAGTTAATTTTTCGGTTAACCAAATAATAAATACATTAAGTTAAATTATATTTTAAATTCTTAATTTATTATATTTAAAACAAATAAAATAAAATCACCCAATAAAAATATTCAAATGCCAATAAGTAATTTCATATATTGTTATTATATATATTTATTATATTTTAGTTAAATTTTAAGTTAATTCGATTTTCTAACCGAATTAAACGAAAATCAAAATTTCTTTATAATCATTTTTTATATAAGATCGAAATTAATTCAATTGCTGACTGATTAATTGACTTAAGTTAGAGAACACCAAATTTTTAGCACCATTAATCTTAATATCATTTATCAAACTTATAATGTATTCTTTGAAAATGAAAGAAAAATAAGTGTATAAATGCCATTTTATATTTAAAAAATTTTATCCTTTGAGAGTGACTGAATGCACCATACATTTTTTCTCTTTACACATCATTTTTTTTCTCAAAATTTTTTGTAATTAAAATTATTTAAATATCTTTCTCGTAAGTGTTCGGATATCAATATTCGGTAAATTGTATAACTTTTTATAAATGTATTTTCGAAATGTGTTATGACATTTTTCATAGATGGATTGCCAAAAAGTCATAATACCTTTTAGAAATGCAATTTTGAGAGTATAATGATTGAAAGTTTTTGGAAAATTATAAAAAAGGAATTCTGTTAAAATTTTTATGAATTAGTGTAATAAAAAAGTTATTATTAAAAAATTTATACATTTTAAAATTAATAAAAAATTTACATTTATTATTTTGATATTAGGGAAAAAATAAATCTTATGAGGTCCTAATTAAATTAAAGATAAAATAGTAAATATAATTTTTTGTAAATTTAAATTTATCATTTTTAAATAAATATTTTTTGTATTGATTATTAAAATTTTACAATAGTTTTTATTAAATTGAACTTGTTGAGGAAGTCTCTCAATCTACTTATCACGATGGGTTTTACCTATTAGTATATTAGATTTTTACAAATTGCATAGTATTTAGTTGTATTACTTATATAATTTTAAGCAGTTTTTAGCTCTTATATGTTAATTAAATTTTATATTTTTTATCACCCTTCGTTACATTAAGAGATAAAATATTAATTACGACCTCATAAGATTTTTTTCTCTAGAATCAAAATAATAAAAATAAAATTTTATAATTTTATAATTTATGATTTTTTAATAATAACTTTTTTCATTATATGAATTCATAAAAATTTTAATAAAATTCTATTTTTTATAATTTTTCTAAAACATCTTGAAAATATATTTTTGAAAAATCATAAAATTTATTGGATATTAATATCTGAACACTAGTGATAAAAATATTTAAATAATTTTACTTTAAAAATTAAAAAACAATGTAAAAAAGAAAAAAATAGGTATGCATTTAGATTTTCCATTACCCTTTTCCTTTATTTGATTTTTTTCTTCAACTAGGGGTGATAAAAAAATGGGGCATTTGAAAGAAAAGAACGATCCGTTCCTTTCTTTTATTTACGCTAAGTTTAGATAAATATTAATAAAGGAAAGGAAAGGAAAGGAAAGGAAAAAAAAGTTTTTTTAAAAAAAGAAATTATATGTGTAACCCTTATTTGGATAATTAAAATTATAAAGGAAAGGAACGGAAAGGAATTCTAATAACCATTATTGGGATAAAGAGTGAAAAAGAAAGAAAATGATTCATTATAACACTTTTTTTCAATTATAACATTTTATTGCCTTAGAGTCTCCTATATCATGATATGTTTGCTATCTTGTCTGGCCTCACAATTGTTGTTATATCAATGGCTTTTAATCAAGTGAAATAGGAAAATATTTAACAAACATGCATTGATGGATTTTAAGCTAGTTTAACATCTTATAAACCCAAAAAATATATCTATTCATATTCAACCATTTATCAAAATCAAACAAGAGAAAGGTTTCTACTTTCCCCAGCTTTCTTTTCCTGTCCCTCTTCTCCCCTCCATCCAAACATAGTTAATGTCATCAACGGTGTTCTCCACTCAAGTGTTTTCATTGTTTTCCAAAACACAACCTTTAATTATACCATATGCGATGTACCTTTGAATTTAACCAAGTCCATGTGGTGCGTTCTTCAGGCTGAGTGGATGGCTCCAGAAGTACAACGAAATGAACCTTCAAACGAGAAGTAGGCTTTTTCCCTACCCAATGTTATTTTTAATTACTGTTTTCGTCATCATCCTAGAATCATTTAATGGTCATATAAAATATGGTCAATATGTAGGTCTGATGTTTACAGCTTTGGAGTCATCTTATGGGAGCTCTCTACATTGCAACAACCATGGGGAGGAATGAATCCAGTGCAAGTTGTTGGTGCAGTAGGATTTCAGTACTGTCGTCTTAACAGTCCAGATGACATGGATCCTGCCATTGCAGAAATTATTAGAAAGTGTTGGCAGACGTGAGTATAATTTTTATTATTGCCCTTATTTCTTGGTCTCGGATTAGATATTGTGATTTAATACAGTCAATTCCCAACAAGCTCATGCACATATAGTTGCACTATAGCATTTGAGTTATCTTGAACTAGAGTTGGCATGCTATTTTCATTGCCAAAGTAGCTATACTTTAAATTCTTACCGTAGCTTAAAAGGAGACTGCTGTAGATGCTTATGGTTTGGTTCATGGTCTATATTTTTATACATTGTTGCTTCAAACTATTTTCTGTTTCTTCTTTGCTGAACTTTTTCTTTGGAGTTACCAATTCTTTCTTCAGAACTTTTTCATTAATTTAGTTGACTTTTCTCTAATTTTGTCTTTGGAGTTATTTTCAATATCCTGAACCTGGGTTCTACTCTTTAAATCTTGAAAGGTTGCTTTAGACCTTTGTCACACATGCCTGTCTATGTTAGATGTGTGTGTCAAAACCATTCATGCACCCCTTAATTGCAAGCAATGCTACAACTAGAAGAGTGTATGTATGCATGTATGTGCCATGTATGTATTAACTTGAAGTTCAGAAGGATGGTTTTCATTTAATGTGAAGTGCAGATTAATAACCTACTACCCTGTCTAGTGTAAGAAGTTTGGAAAAGTTAGAGTCATTCTTCTCTACTATGTTTCAAGGAATATTTGAGAGTGGCTTTACAGAGGCATTGTTGGTGGTCTTAAAGAAATTATCTCATGCTGTTTTCTTGGTGAAGGGAGTCTGGAGAATATCTTTACCATGAAATAGACTTGGAACTTAGGTCTCAGTGACAACTAATTTGAAGAAGCATTATTTTCTCTATCGTCCTTCATACTCTTCTTGGTGAGTGTATGGAAATATATTGTTAAATAGGAGTAAAAGAGAGAAAGGAGAGAAAAAAATAGAAGTTATTTGGTGTTGCTCATTTTGATATAATGAGAGTTGAGGATACAATCATAATTCAAATATGAATCAAAATGACTAATATGTCCAAACATGATGTAACCTCCTATTGTCTTGTTTAACTGTTTTGTTAATGATAGCATCTAGTTTGTTTCTACTACCGTAGTGGAGGCCAAATTAGACTCCCTTTTACATAAGTATAGAGACAAAAAATATTGGAATAAATTTTGGATGGACTCAATGCCTCTCTCTGCTTAGATGATTAGTTCAAATTTGTTTTACTGCCTATTCAAGCCTTGTCATGTTGCGACTTAAGATGATGACACCTAATCCTCTGTGGATCTAAAAGAAACCTAAACTATTAAAATTATTCTATAAAATCAAATCAATTTGACTATAAAAAAATTGTATGCTATTGTTAGCATATTGGTTTGAAAATCAACTTAATTTAGAAGTTGATTAATTGATAGTCTTGGTGCATGTGCAGTTGACGATCTGGTTGGTGTAACTATGAAATTCAATGTGAAATTCACATGTTAATATGAATTTGTATGCTTTTAAACACGTAAGAGTTGAGCTAAATCTAAACCATTAGCACAAGATGGGGGAATGTTGGGCATAATCTATTATATGTACCATGTACAGATCTTGTCACCTAGGTTCTCTTAACCTGAGCTTTACTTGTTAGCCTGAATTTTCTTTCTATTTTTTTTTTTTTTTGGTAATTGCACTTAAACTTTTGATTTTGCATTATAATGACAATTAGTCATATTAACATGTGCAATATTGAACTTTAACTATGGTTTTGGTTGCCGCTGTAATATGGAGATGAACTCTATGGTGTCATGGTCATTGCAATCTATAGGACGTAGTTGTAGATGCACCTGAATGTGTGTAAAGGATGATAGGCAAAACTGACCCTTGTTCTTCAAAATTGTAGAGATCCAAAATTGAGGCCAACATTTGCAGAAATTATGGCTGCTTTGAAGCCACTGCAAAAGCCTATAACAAGTTCACAAGTAACTAGATCAACTGTATCTTTAAGTAGTGCCCATTATAGGGGTTAGCTATGAAGTGTTGCAGAAGGCCTAGCAGGCAAAGAGGGAAAGCTCAAGACAGAAGTGCTCCTGGCTTCATTGAATTGCCAGCATTTGGCAGGTCCTGAACTGTATGGGACGAATGAGTTCACATGATTGAAGATTACATGACATATACTCCAATTTGGGATGATATTTTTCTTTCCGTTTTTGCTTCTTCTGTTTTGGGTATCAGGGATGTAGCCATTTTTATTAATGTTGTGCATTTGTTTGTAAAAAAGAAAAAAAAATGACAGTTGTTGTAAGCATCAATGCTTTTCCTCATTTTGTGTTAAAAATATATATATATATATTTTTTTGGGGCGGTTCAGGTGATAATGTGAACTGAAGAAAGATACAATAACTGAAAATCATTTTAAAGCTGTTATGTTAGCTTAAGAATTTTTTTTTTCTTCATTCAGTAGTTAACCAAGAATTATCTGCGACCAAAATTTTGAAGGATAGTGCAATTAAAAAATTTGCAGCTTCAATAATGTCATTGTCACTTGATGGTTGTTTTAAAATTCGAACTTTTTGACTGTTAACCATTCATATGCTTCATTCTGAGTCCAAAAAAAAAAAAAAAACTTGACGACCATGTTCATGGATAATTTTCTTCTTTCATGTCCATCCTTTTAATGAATAAGCTATTCCTCTATGACTGCACCCAAACAATTCCCATTGGGAAGGAGTAGAAAGAAAAAGGCTCGATAGACCTAAAGTTTTAAATCCTATCACCTGTAAGGATAAGGTAGGACCAGCCCACTCCCCATAAAGGTGAAGATGATATATATATATATATGTATATTCTCTTCCTCCTGCCTGGTAGCTTCTCAACCAAAGATTTTATCAAATCCCTTAATTGGCAACCTTGTTTAGCTCTCCACCATTTCTGCCTCACCAGCTAACAAGAACTCCCCACTTCTCTTCATTATCACAAACACCTCCTCCTCCTTCACCACCAATTCCATCTTCTCAACGACCAACTCCTACTCCATCTCCACAGCTAAGCACGACTTCCTCTGAGCAGCAACTACCTGCAGCCTCAGTAAAAGTGCAACAACAAAAGTCCCTTAAACCTGCCACCACTGTTGAAACCACAGAATAGATAGCTTCTTCCTTGACCAGGCGGTTCGGGCTCGTTGCAGGTCTTGCATGGGCAGCCTTTCTTGCTGTTGGAGTGATTTCTGAACAGATTAAGACTGGCCTTGAAGCTTCTCAACAAGAAGCAAATACAAGGTATCTATCTAGCTCTAGGCACTCTCTCCACATCCTTACTTGAAAACCAAATTCCATGTTTATCAATTACTAGTCTTCCCTGTCATACTAGGAAATACTGAAACGCTTTAGATAAATTGTAATAATCAAATAGAAGTTTTTGGCTGTGAATTTCTTCCCTTAGAAATTACTATAATCATATATATCCACTGGACAGGATAGAGCCTTGAATCTTCGCATTGAAGTCAAATGCTTTAAACTTTTTCAACTTGCAAGGACATTTGATGAGTTGTGAAATTCTTACCTTCCACCATAAATTCACAAAGTTTCAAACTATTCTTTGTTATTTTTTATGCACCATTTTACATAGTTTTTTACTTGGGTAGAAAATCAAATGCAAGAGTTTACTCACAAACCTCTCAAATGAATCAGCGGTTGAAATTTATACAAACTTGCTAAATGTGTATGATGAGTCTTAAGACTAGTCCTTCTTCAGTGACCACACATTGTTTTGGACAGAGATGTTGAGAAGCAAGAGGAGGTCGTGTTGCTTAATGGCATAGGTATATTTTCTTCATTGTCTATTAATTAATCTATATATACTTGATTAACCACCTGAAATATATATGTAATGCCAGCATTTTCTTTGGTTAATAAATGATAACATATATGCATTTAAAACGGGTACTATTAGTTGAGAGTTGGTGGAGGGGCTTCTCCAAGGAATGGGCGACTTGGTGGTGATTGATCCGAAGGGAAAAATTGAAGGCAGTGGTGAAGTGTTTGTTGATACATTTGATGGAGGGAAGAAGCCACTTGCTCTTGCAATGGGGTCAAGTCCTTACAGCAAGGGAATGTGTGATGGGGTAGAATATGTGTTGAGATCAATGAAAACAGGGGGCAAAAGGAGAGTGATAGTTCCTCCCAATTTGGGGTTTGGAGAGAATGGCGCAGATTTAGGCTCTGGTGTCCAGATTCCACCGTCTGCCACTCTTGATTACATTATTGAGGTTGATAAAGTCTTCATTGCACCTAAATGATCTTTTTTCTTTCTGTTTTTTTTTTGAAGGAAAGAGTCATAAACTAAATTGCATATGTACTTAGTGCACTTGCACAGTTTTACGAGTTTATTTCTTTTTTCTTCCTGTTAGATCATGGAAAGTAAAAGCAAATTTATCAAGGAATTAAAACTTATTAATCCAGATTGGATAGTTAAGAGGTAAACATTACAATTACAATAAAACTTAAAAACAAAATCCTGAACTTTTAAAAAGAAAAAAAAATACCCCTAATAATTAAATAAATCTTCCCATGACATTACGGACTAGCTGGCATCGGAAAGCGGCACAATGGGCATCGATGACTGGTATTCAGTCACTTCTCGGTACAATCTCCATGGACGAGATGTGAACAAGGCATGCAAGTGACCTCTGTTCCAGGCGAGAGTTGCTCCATACAAATCATGCATTCTTCAGTGGAAGCACCAAGACTGTCAGCCTTGGGTTGAAGATTCACTTTTTTGCAAAGCCTTGATGGAACCCTTCGTCGCAGGAACTGACTTGGGAGTTTCTTGCATTGACAACTCCAGTGCCATAGCCTCTAACTCATCTTCCCACCTCACCATCTTCTTTACACGTAATATTATTGTGGCTAAATGCTCAATTTGAAACTAATCGTTTGAAATATTATTCAATTCAAGATTAAATATTTTATTTTATGAGAATAAAAATAAAACGTTTATAAATGTGCTCAATTTAAAATATTTTAATAGAAGTGGCATGCAGGTGCCGTTCATTCTTTTATCGATAATAGGTGGCAAACAAATATAATAAGAAAAACTAAAAAATTGATAAAAAATCTGACTATTAAAAAATAAATAAATAAAAATTTTTAATATTACTTTGATCTTTTTAATTTTCTCCCTCTAAAATTTTACTCTCCCTTTCTTTCTGCTCTCTCTAATTCTTAATTTTTTCTGCAATTGGGCACCCACATAATCACCAATCTCCTCCACTATAGGTCAGTATATCATTATCTTATTGTCCACCTTTTTAATCCTAGACAAAACATATCTAAAAAAAAAGAAACGATCAAACAAGGAGCCAATTTTATAGTTGGAAAATACTTGTGGTTTAATTATAGTTCTAAAGATCGTGATAGTTATTGCGATGATATTGAAATGGACGCAAGATAACCACATTGGAGCGTTCCGACGGCTGGGATCATTTCATGACGGTGGGATCATCATATGGGATTTTCAGTGGTCTAAAAACGAAGACTGGGGCTCTAGATGTATCTATAAGCTAGGTATGAGAAACATCACGCATTTTTTAATTGAACGAAACCCCTGGGACTATCTCGAAGTTGATGTGCCTTATCCCACTAAATTCCACCCCAGATCAAACTTTGACGTCTAACAATGGCAAGACTTCGTTTGTAAAAGTAACTGAAAAACCCTCTTCTACTCCGCTGGCAAACCACGGGGCATCGTCAAGAATGATTTCAGAGGCTTGCTGTTGAGCCATTGCAAGAACATGTCTGGGTTATGCCGGGCTGTGGAGTGTGTAGGTACCCACTGCTCCAACGGCACAAGTATTCCATGGGCATGATTCTCGCCGCCTATGCCAATTTTATGAGTATCGTTGTCCAATCAGAATAGAACCTTGAGGAGGAGCTATTTTAGCAGCCCGAAAAATAAGATTTCAATACTGAAATTAGTTTTATGCTTAATGGTTGATTTTCTTGGTTGATTTTTTTTGTAGGATAACTTGTTTGGGTTTTGATTAATTTCATGAATTTGAGTTATTCTAATGTAGATTGAAGATTTGAAAATTTTGATTAGGATACGATTAAGAGAGATTTAGATTAATCTTTTTTTAAGAATGAGAAAATTTTTTAATTAAAGCACACAAATTTTATATTATGAACAAAGCTGTTAGAAGGAAAGGAAAGTTATAATTAAAGAAAGAAAATAGATACTAAGAAAGATAAGTTGAACAAAAATAAGAAGAAAAAATTTGTAAGGAAAAAAAAAAAAGGAGCTTGGCAGATATATGAAATAGTGGAACAGAGAGCTAGGAAGAAAAATATGAAGCTACAGTAAACAAAGAAAGAATCTGAAAAAAAAATATTTAAAGTCAAAAGTTTATTTTTTTATGAAATTAATTTTTTAATTATTATTTTAACATTTTTCTTGGGTTTTAGGTGATATTTTAATATAAAAATGTTAGATCATGAATTTATTTTTTTATGCGTTATTAAGAAGCGTGTCTTTTATAATCATATTTTTATTAATAAAAATTTTATATTATTATAAATCAATAATATTTTATTTTTATTTTTATAAAATTAAATGTTTAGTGACTAATCATTTTAACGTTTAATCATAAGATACCACCAAATTCAGAATCATTCTTTTTTTGTTTCTTTTGGTTCTCTTTTTCTAAAATCAGCTTCGCATCAGGGAAAATTACGTCACGTAAACGGTGAGCTACATAGTTGTGGTGCCAATTGGAGCCAGAAACAATTTCTGGCAAAACCAATTCTTCCCAAAATTCCTCCTCCCGATCATCCTCTCGAACATTTCCATTATCATCTTGAAGGAACTAAAGGATTTGATGAAGAAATCTGGTTTGAGAAAAGTGAAGACCCTGGCAAGGAGTGCGAGTCACGTCGCAATCTATTGTCAATTGAAACCACGGTTCACACCTTGCCATGATAAAAAAATCTCTCGAAGAAAAGGGCAATGCAATGAATCAAAGCAGAAAAAAAAAATCTAAAGCTTAGGGTTTGCTTTAATGAAGACTGGTGTATGCGCTTGTATACATAGATATATTGCTTATCCTAATCCTAATGGGAAAAGAAGAAATGGAAAATAAAATATATTATTTTTTATTATTTTTAATAAAATTAAATAATACAATTTACAATAGAAATTTAGTAGCTTTTTGTACCTCCAATCTTTATTATTTTAATAAAAATAAAATAATATAATTTACAAGCTATATTCCAACTAATATGCATTTTTTTTTGTTTTTTAAGGGGACAAAGCCTTACAAATAAGGGAAAAGGAGAGAGGTTGAGGTCAAACCCCAATCTTGGTGTCTTCTTTAAGGCATTCTTGGCTACTAAGCCAAAAAGCTAAAGACAACTAATATGTATTTTATTACCTATTTATGTTATCTTATTATTAATTATTTTGTTTAGTTAAATTTTCATCCAAGTTTTATTAAATTTTTAAGAATATTTATCACTTTCAAATGTTAATTTTATTTTTCAATTGATCCTTACGTAAATTTTTAAAATTTTTTATAAACATGAATAAATAAATAACTATAAATATAAATAAATATTTATTCTCTTTGTAATTTATTAGAGATGTTTGTAAATCGATCAAACCGAATCAAATTCAAATGTCTTTTTAAAAACTTTGCCCAAGCCCCAATCTAATTGGACTCGAACCTTAATAAAATCAAATGCAAAATAAAATAATTTACCAGTTATGTTACAGCTAATAATATTTTATTAGCTATTTATGTTTTCTCATTATTAATTACTTTGTTTAATTAAATTTTCTTCCAAGTTTTTCATTAATTTTTAAGAATATTTAGCAATTTCTTAAAATGTTATTTTACTTCGGTAGAATAAGAACTATTTTACTTAATATATATTATATATTATAAAATATATAGGTTATATTTAGTACACAACATTATAATAGGATAGGATAAGATGATATTATGAATAAGATTAAATTAAATAATGTCATCATATCTTATGTTTGATGTATGCAAGAATTAAATAGGATAATTTATTTATTGGTCAAAATTATTTATTCTCAAAATTTATATAATTTAAAATATATAATATATTATATAAACCTTCCTTTATTTGAAACACTTTGGTATTGCTCCTGTAGTAGTTATGAATCAAAGCACATGAAACCATTTTTTTTTTTCTAAATATATATATATATATATATATTGGGTAGAGCTTAGACAATAACAATCCTAGCTCTACTGTATCTTTTGTTTCATTTATTCTGGAACAATTACAAAGACTTTTTTCATTATAAACGGGTGACAGAAATTCAATACGTAATCTTAACATTCAATGTGCATTCTTGAATATATAATCTCATGTTTAAATTATTCAATCATTTCATTTTACCAAGTTCAATGTTAGTTCGATTAGTCAATATTTACAGTCAATATTTATATGTTTCGATGCAACAATAATATATTATTTTTAACTTGAAATTTAATTAAAAAGTTAACATAATCTCCACAAAATTTTACATCCCTTAAGTCACATTTACATACATAAAGTATAAATATAATATGAGTGAAACATATGATTAAATAAATTGATTAAGTATTTATATATATATATATCTATACATATATTAGAGGTAGGAACTTTAATTTTGAAGTGAGACAGTTTTATTTTATTTTTTGATTGGTGAGTCTAGATGTTAAGATGATAAACAATATTTAGGTAAATTTTCACAAATTTTTAAAATTTTTAACAAATATGAATAAATATACATATGCATATGGATTTATATAATATTACTATAATTTTTTTCAAATATTTATTCTCTTTGTAGTTTGTTAAAGGTGTTTATGGGTCGAATCGATTTTTTTTTATTTAACAAAAAAAAGTTGAAAAATAGGATTAATTTTTAACATGAAACTCACACACCATGAAATTGCAAGATGTTATGTTCGATAATCTGCCTAGAAAAAACTAAATTCAAAAAATTCTAACATGATTATGTATCCTTAATTGTAATTGCCTTATTAATTACTTCGGTCATCATGCCTTGCTATCGGTTCATTTTTTACTTTTTATCACTTTATCCTTTTTTTTTCGAAAGGTGTTTAAAATTTTATAGTTTTTCATAAGGTGGAAATGGCATCTTATTGATTTTTCTACAATCTTAGTTTCTAATGGAAGGAAAATGGAGAGACGAGATGAATGAAAGAAAAGGGAGGGAACATTTTTCCTTTTCATGTTTGGTACAAGAGAGAGAAAGTGAAAGGAAATGATTGGGGTAAATCTTGCAAGCACACAGGCCATACAAGTAATAATAGTGATTGAAAGGTCAAGATGTCAATCCCACAAGAATTAGGTAAAGAAATTCCTAGACTAAGTACCTTTATTCGCCACACCTTTCTAAAGTTAGTTCAATCAAAGAGAAAAAACGAAAACTAACTACTATGAAAAAAAAATGGAATAAAGCATCGATGAAAAACTAAAAGTAAGAAAGCAATTATGAACAAAAACTACATATCAAACTAAAATATAATTCTAACTCTCATAAACTACAATTGTATGGAAGTAAATTGTAAAAGACAAAAAACAATTAATGAACTAACTAATTAACAACTAATTTCAAATAAGAATTAAAGAACTAACTGCAAAATACAAAGAAACAAAAATCAAAGAACATTTTCAAAGTTAGAAAACTTGTTTTTAAGAGAAAATTTTGAAGCTAATTCAAGTAAATTTGGATGAATATGATCTTAACATTGAAAAGGCATTAAAAATACAAGAAAATGTGAATTGAAGATAAAAAAATTAAGAAAAAAATTCTAAGTTTTAATGAAAAATAGCAATGGCTAAATTTGCTTGAAAATTCTGGAACTAATCTTAAACTTACAGTTTGGATCTAAATTGTGCAAAATGAATTGAATTTGAGTTGGAAATAAAAATATCATTAAAGGAACTAAATGAGAAACAAACTTGAAGAACAAGATTTGAAAGAAAATACAATAACTAACTAAATGAAATTAAAACAAAAACTGAGTTACAGTAGGAACTCACTGAGTTAAGTAGAGAAAAATTTATATCTAGAAACTTCCAAGGAGATTGAATTAGAACTGGGCTAATGTAAGATTCATTAACAAGTTTACCATAAAATTCAACAAGAAAATCACATCAAATAAAAGGAAATTTAGCTCATTGAACTAACAACTCAAACATTGCATAATTCTAGAAAAAACAAAGCGTGTACAAAGAAATCTATCCAAACAGCAAGTAAATTCATGAAAATAAATGCAATCAATTGAAAACTAACAAATAAACATGTAAATATAAGAGTGTGAATTGGAAGAAATGTAAGCCAAATGCCTAGATGGAGAGTAGATCCCTTGCAATGCTCTCATTCACACAAAGCTCTTCTCTACCATATAGATTTAGTCGTGACTTCAAAGCTTTGACCTAGAACTATGTGAGTGAAATTTGCAAGAGATTTTTTATAGGATTATAACTCTAAGTTAGGAATCTATGAAAAAAATTTGACCTAAAACAAGCTAGGATTCATCAAGTTTTGATCAAAACACTGACTAGAGGTAAGAACTACAAATAGAAAAATAGAATTGAGATTCATGTGGGATCAATGGAATTTGAAGAGGAAAACATGAAAATCTAGAAATTTCATTGCAAAAATCTTAAAGTACATTGACAATAAGTGTATGAAAGTTAAAATTGCAATAGAAATCAACCAAGAAAAATGCTAAATAAGGCTGTTTGGATAACAAAAAAATAAAATGTCAAAGAAAATAAATGTAAAAGACTTAGAGAGAAAAAAAATCTAAACTCTATCCTAAAGTCTTCCAATGGTAGAGAAAAATAAAATTTCACAGAAAATAAATGTCAAAGAAGACAAATGAGAGGTGACTTAAGCCCAAAAATATCTTGCAAAAATATCTAAGCATAAATAGTCTTCTAGAACCTTTTTCTTCCCTTTCTTTATAGTTTTTGCATGCTTGTTTGGCTTCTTAAGCTCTCATTGTTTTCAAGTCCTCCTTTCATGCTCATTTACATTTTAAGAAGTCAAAATTATGACCAATAGGAGACTTTCATTCAACCAAATCAGCAGCTCCTAATAGCCTTTTATGAATTGCCAACAATGTGGTGTCAAAATGCATGTAGGCATGAACCTTAAACACCCATGGCGTTTGCATTTTTTTCCTTCTCTTTTGGTGCTAAATGCACAAGCTTTCTCTTCAATTTTTCTACCATATTTCAAGTCATAAAATGGAAAATTTTGACATTATAATGCTTGGAAAAATGCTGGAAATTAATCAACTAAAATTCACTTCTAACTCCATAATGCACACTTTACCTTTCAAGCGTGTATAAAGATACTAGAAAGGTATTAATACATAATTGAGCTAAAGAAGATAATTCCAACTAAAACTTATGTGAATTCAAACTTAAAATAACATTCATGAAGTTCATTTGTGCTTAACAAGTCATAGAAAAAAACGGTAAGAAGAAATCCCTTAAAAGGTAATGAAGCATAATTACACTAGTTGTGGCTTTTGCTAAGCTTTTACTACCATAAATCCTCCAAAATATGTCCAAATAGTCTAAAATTCCTCTTTATTCATATTTTCACCTACATATGAGACATATATGCATTTAGGAGTATTTTTACCAAAATTCTCAAGGGACAACCAAACTATAAGAGAGATTGCCCTAAAAATGAATAAGAAAATACTAAAATTTTTGTACAATCAAACCCACAAACTTAAGGTTTTGCTTGTCTTCAAGTAAAACAATATTGATTAAGAATCATCATATACTTTTAATGTCTCATTAAATATGAATGCTTCATGGATTGAACAATGAATATAACCAAAGAAAATTCATGATATATGCTAATTTACAAGAATCAACTTAGGCTATGCTCATTCATAATTATGGTTCCAAATGCAAGCAATACATCTCACACATCCTTACATGAAATCTAGTGATGTTATGTAAAACATAAAGATATAAGAACAAAGATCAATAAAGTGTGCTCAAGTTTCATATGTTTGCTTATCACATCTTTCTCCACTAATATAGATAAACAAATGACCAAGGATCATTTAAGACTCTGTAAGCTTGTAATGTAAGGCTAAGGTCAAGGTATGATAAAAGTCATTTTAAGCTCAAGTATCCTAACTATGCATTACTTTGTCTATAATCATTTATAGTTGAACTGTCAAGGTAAGGATGGTAAGCTTTTCTAAAGAATCACCTCCCAAACTTTGTTTTTGCCCACTTTTCTTTCTTTTCTTCCTTTCTTTACTTTTTCACCACTTTATTGTCTTTTTCTTTTCTTTTCTTTTTCTTTTGCAAGCTAGCTTAACTTTGTCTATTTTATCTTTAATTTTTTGGATTTTATTTTTTTTTCCCATTCTTTTCCAAGTTCCACCTTTCCTCCATAATAATGTAGTATCATAGTTTTTTTCTCCGTCAAGGAAGGTTGTACTTGGATAGCTACATCTCACCATCTTTAAGCGTATTACTTGAAGGATTTAAATGCCTTTTTTTTCATTGAATGCAAGGAAAGACGATTAGGAGCCATGTCAATAATATGATAGTACTGATTAATAAAAGACCAAGTCAGATCTTTTCATGTCTTTATGCAAGTCTCATCTAATTGAATATACCACATTGCTACAAACTCAGTTAAACTATCTTGAAATACATGTATAAGCAGCTTTTCATTACTAGTATGTGCCATCATTTTATGATAATACATGGTGATATGTGTGATAGAACACTTAGTACCATCATATTTCTCAAACTCTGGTACCTTAAACTTTAGTGGCATTACCACATACAATACTAGGCAAAGTCCCACTACATCCATGGACCCATAGAAATCCATTCCTTCCATAACTCTTAATCTTTCCTTAAACCTACTCATAGCCTGACTTGTTTTAGAACTCTCTAAAGGCACAGTTGTTGTTGCTTTTCTTTCTCTTTGTTTTATCTACAACAGATAGTTAAATAGGCTCAGCTACCTTTTTGGCAAAGATAGGATTATCATAACTTTCGACAATCTCATAACTTGGTGCATAGGTTACTCCTAAGTAACCATGGACCCATAGAAATCCATTCCTTTCATAACTCATAATCTTTCCTCAAGCCTACTCATAGCCTGACTTATTTTAGAACTCTTTAAAGGTACAATTGTTTGTTGTTTTTCTTTCTCCTTTGTTTTATCTACAGCAGAGAGTTAAATAGGCTCAGATGCCTTTTTGGCAAAGATAGGATTATCATAACTTTGGACAATCTCATAACCTGGTGCATAGGTTACTCCTAAGTAATTGTACTTTGGAAAAGCTACCTATTGAGGTTGGAATATTAGGGCAGTTTGAGTTTGTTATGGACCAAAGCCTGGAGGATTTACTGATTTAGTGGCTTTTTGTGAAATATCTTCTTCCATTGATTTTTTTCTATTTACTTTTTTAGGGTTTCCAGAATCTTGCTCAACTTTCTTTTTAGTGCTTTTTGGGCTTTTTCTATCCGTTCAAGGTGGATTGTATTGTCCTGTTCCATCATTCTAGCTTGAGCTCAGGTATTGTATTGATGTGTAGCTATTCTTGCACCTTAATACCATAATTGAAGATTCAATGATGTTGTTATGATAATGAATGAATGAGTATGATGCAAATGCATGAAAAAAGAAAAAAAAAAAAGAAAAGAAAAGCAAATATTTACCCCTTAAAAGAAATCCAACAAAAGGAAAATTTCATTTATCCATAGAAGTCTATTTTACATCAAATCTAATAATGTCTCTTTATAGAAATGCCTAACTTGCTCATACTGGTCCTTAGCCTCCTAAATGACATTTCACAACCTTTGTCCATGCTCCCTTGCTGGTGTAACCTAAGCTCTTAGTGCCTCAACCTTTTTTGCCATCTCACCTGCTTTGATCACAGTCTTGCCTATCTGAGCGGTGAGGTGCTCTATGTATCTCTATCTTTCTAACCCTTCTATTTTGTTGTACCATACCTGATAGGATAACTCTCTGTGCCTTTCCATAAGGGTTCTGACATGATTTTTTTTGTTCTTTCAACTTTGATGTCAGAGTCAGAATGTAGCTTGAGAACCATTGATTCTCCCGCTCAACCTCTATAACATCATCTTCTATTTGGGCACGTTCTTTCTTCAACTCTTCATTTTCTTAAACTAGCTTGGTATTATTTATTTTTTTAGCTTGTACCTATATATATAGCCTCTTATGCTCCTATCGCATCAGTCTTTTTAAAGGCATCATCTTCTTCTTTAATAACTTTTTGGGCCTTACTGTATTCTTTAGAAATCTTATGGACTTGGATTTCTAATTTTTTTATTTTATTTTACCACTGGTCCTTTTCTTCTTGTAGCTTTAAAATTTTTTGTCTCAATTTCTCCTTTTGAAATGTAATCTCCTAACCTTTCTTATTTCTCCAAATCAAATACCTTTGAGTGACTCGATCAGTGAATGGCCTTAGGTTTACTCTCTTGGGCTTCTTCTAGGCTTTAATCATGCCATCAATATTTTGAAAAGTTCTAGGCTCCCTATATGAGCAGTCAAACTGGCTGAGCTTGCAGGTTATAGGAGTAAATTATTTAGCTCCATGCTGTCTTCGTATCATCAATGGTGCATAACTCATTGACCCTCATAAGCATAGAAGTAGGACCATTTTCTCATCTCTACATTGATGCAACATAGGTTCCTTGTCTATCCACGGAGCTAACCATTTTACTTGACCAGCTATGAGCCCTTGTAGCAGACATTTCCACTCATTTTGAGTCTTTTTTTTTTGGCTAAATGCCCTGGCAAAACTCACTAATTAGATTCCGAGTGTAGAAATAAAGTTTGGTAAAAGCACTTTTCTTGTATTCAAAATGGCTTTTCATCCATACATATATATGCAGCCCATGAAACATGCTTGGTCCATTTGTCTATAAAAATTCAAAGATCTGATAATTTCTGCCAAGATAGTCGGTGAAAGATTACATATCCTTTCAATTTACTCAAATAAATCCACGAGTTCTATCTCAATGTGGCCTAAAACCTTGGGGAAAATAACCAACCCATCTATGGCTAGAGCAAACACATTCATTCCTTAATCATCTTCTGAATGCTTGATAATGAAATCCTAGATAACCTCTTATGGAATACCCTTATGATCTCTTTTCTCTCAAATATATGAATCTATGACCTCATTTCCTACTCCTAACATCTAACCTAACTTTTATGACTTCCTAATTTGTGTTTCTTTATGTATACTATATCTGGATACAATAGATGCATACCCACTAGAGTTAAGTACTCTTCTATTGTTGGTACTAGATCAACCTCATTAAAGATGAAACATCGATAAGAAGGATCCTAAAACTATTCCATTACCTTGATAAGTGAGTAGTCAACCTCTACTGACATGTGATCTGCAATGTGCCCAAATTTTTCACAAAAAACCTCCTGCCTTGAAGGGTTCATACTATTCCATATATTTGATAAGCCTTTTAGATCATTATGTTTGAGGAGTAGATGGACTTCTTTTGATAGTGTAGGGATATAACCCGATGGCAAACAATCTCCCTTTTTTAGCTGCCTTCTTTCTAATTCCATCCTCACATCTAAGGGAAAGTCACATTTGAACAATGTAGATGAGGTGCAAACCTAACATTCTGTGGAATCCATAAGGGCTTTTGTTGAAATAGCTTTAGGATAAGAATACTATGCAATCTGTAAGTATGATTATGAATGTACACAAAAAGAAAAAAATAAAAAAGGACAAAGAGATTAGTCAGTCACTTCAATAAAACATAAAATAAACATCACATAGCAAGTAAAATAACAACATGACCTTGAATTTTGGATTATCTACAAAGGGTAAGAGGATAAGGCTCTATATATGGTTGGGCTCTTAAGGTTGACTATATGTGGTTTGGGTTAATTCTAAAAGGTTCCCAAATTGTTCCCTACGTCATGGTCCATTACAGACTAGAAAGACACCCCAATCATCACCTATCATAGGCTACAAGCAAAAAGAGTTCAATCTGAGTGGGAGTATTTTGTAGGCCAATGCAGAGACATGAAATCTCATGAGGGCATAGGTACTTCACTCCCTCTTAAAGGTAGAGCCTGGGTAGAGGGCCTATGTTATGCACATGCATATGAATAACATATATATATACAATAAATAAAGGATCAAACACATATGAATAAATAAATAAATAGGTATACATAAGGAAAATAAATAATAAAGCAAATATAAGCAATGAAAGGGAATAATTCCAAATTTATTAAACAAGGCTTGGATAATAAGAAATCATTTACTGGCTCAACTCTCAATGTCCCCAACGGAGTCGCCAAATGATCATAACGTATAGATCTATGTACCTACCGCTAGACGGGAATTAGAAGGAGTCATCACCAATCTTTTTTGATTATGTGTGATTGGCCACTTGATTGAATATGATCTATGAAATATATGCTAGGTTTGGGAGTCAATTACAAATGGGAAAGGTTGTAGCACCTTCACAATGGCCATCCAAAGGATGATACCAGTTTGATTTCAAATTATCCAAGCCTTGACCATTTTTATTATTTATCAAATAATTTAATGTTGAGAATTAACCCTAAAATCGTCCCAATAGATTGGTAGTAATCTAGGATAATTCTCTCACCTCAGGAGTATTAATGAAAACTAGTGTCCCACTCTAAAAAGGTTTCGTCATCGAATTTATTAATTTTTTTTAAAAAATTAGTAAAGCCTCCCAATAGTTTAGTAGGGCTCACTTCAAAGAAATCCTCCAATAGTTTAAAGGATAAAAATTATTTTTTAAATTTTTATTAAAAGAATTTTTCAATTTTTTTAGAATTATTTTTTTTTGAACTTTTTTTTGTAATAGAAGTGGTAGAAATAACTTTTTTTCTCATTTTTTCATTCTTTTTATAAAAAAAAACCCAAAAATAAAATAAAGATTAAATATAAAATAAAAAAAATAAAAAAATAAAAAAAAATAAAAAAAGGAAAACCTGCAATTAGGTCGTGTTGGAGCACGGGTCAACGCCCAGGTCACCAAGTCTGCATGTTGATCCTGGCTGGTTCAAAATGATGTCGTGCTGGGCTAGTATATATGGCACCTTTCAACATTTTTCTCAAAAATCCCAAGCTTAGGAATAATTTTATAGGCAGTCCTAGGAATAATTTTAGGAAACAGACAGAATCAATCCCAAGCTTGAATCTTGGGATTGTATTCTATCCAGATGAGATTTTAGGTCCAAAATTTTAGTAATCATATTAATTTGATCATATTAGTAATCATATTAGTAATCATATCTCATCCACATGCAGATTGAATAAAAAAAGAAAGCAGCAAATAAAAGAGAAAAATACTAAATAATAAATAAAAAAATAAAAAATAATAATAATAGTAATATGATAAGATAATAATGTAATATAATAACAATTAAAAAAACTATTTAACTGGACCCAAACATCGATGGGCCTAATCAGGCCTGAAGACACTGACGGGCCTAATCAGACCTAGATACAAATGGACCTAATGAACTCAAACGTCAATGAGCCTAATTGGACCCAGATGTCAATAGGCCTAATAGGGCTCGAACATCGATTTGACCTAGTCAGGCCTGAAGACAAATGGGTGTCTACATTAAGTTTTTTTTTTTATGCTTCATTACACCTTAAGAAATCAAAATTATGACCAATAAGAGACCTTCAATTAGCCAACCTAGCAACTCCTAATGACTTTCTTTGAATTGCCAAAAATATGGCACCAAAATGCATGTAGGCATGAACCTTGTGCACATACATGGCACTTGCATTTTCTTCCTTCTTTTTTAGCATTAAATGCTTAAGCTTTCTCTTCAAAATTTTTGCCACATTTCAAGTCATAAAATGAACAAACTTGACATTAGAATGCTTGGAAAAATTCTAGAAACTAATTAATTAAAAATTCACTTCTAACTCCATAATGCATACATTACCTTTTGAGCATGTATAAAGATACTAGAAAGGAACTAATGCATAATTGAGCTAAGGAAGATAATTCCAACTAAAAAATTAGGACTTAAAATAAGGTTTCATGAAGTTCATTTGAATTTAACAAGTCATATAAGAAAAAGGTAAGAAAAACTCCTTTAAAAAACAATGAAGCATAATTACACTAGTTATGGTCTTTGCTAGGCTTTTACCACCATATATCCTCCAAATTGTGTCCAAATAGTCCAAAATTCCTTCTTATTTATATTTTCACCTACACACGAGATAAATACGCATTTAGAAGTATTTTTGCCAAAATTCTCAAGGAACAAACCAAAATACAAGAGAGATTGTACTAAAAATGAGTAAGAATATACTAAAATTTTAGTGCAATTAGGTAACAAAAGAGATAAAGAGTTAATTTGTAACTAGAAGATCTAATTTTCATTGAATGAATGAGTAATTGAACTTTTAAGACAGTGAAAACATGCAAATCTACCCATTTTCCCTCGTTTTTTCTATTTTTTTATTCCAAACACAGTATTTGCTCTTTCAAGCACAGTCTTAATTAATCAAATATCATTACTTACTTTGTAAACTATATATATATATATTAGCCTATTTAATAAGTTGACATACATACATTCAATTTGTTTAGAACTAGGAGATCTAGCTACATGTTTGGAAATGGGCTACTATTGAGGTGTTGATGTGGGCACGTCGAGTATCATTTCAGATTGAATTTTAATTTTTTTGAGTTCAAATGATTTTGGTATTAGATCATTTCAAATTCAGATCTTTTGAGTTATTCTAGTTAAGTCATTTTAAGTCCAAATTGTTGAATTTTAAACTTAAAACAATTTAATTTAGATTAGATGTTTGGGTTGTTCAAGCTTGAATTTTTTTCAAAATCAAATTAATTAAAGTTTGGATTAATTCAAGTTTAGGTTGGTGATTTTTTTATCAAATTGGATTAAGTCAAATTCAAATGAATTTTGTAGACTCAAATCAGTTTTAACGTCTCTAGATGAATGTTTAACTATAATTTATGAGTTTGATAGGCTTCATTATAGGTTTATGTAGGCAAAATAGATCCCGAAGTCTATACAATTGCATAAAGATATTGTTTTCTAGTTTAAGCATGTTCCTATGTATTTAGCTTATACTTTTTAATGTTGCAAACTAATGCATTTTGTACACTTTAAGTCTCTAATCTATATAATAAGTAACTAGGTCTCTAATCTCTATTTAATTAGTTAGGGCACTCAATCCAATTGTTTGAATAAGTGCACTCGAAAAGCACTTATGTCACAGGCCTGAGACTTATGCTAAAATTTCATGCCATTTTAGGTTGGAAATCTCCTTTTTGTATGCCTAAGTAAGCCTAAATCACTCTAGAAGAGTGGACATTCAAAATAATAACTAAATGGCATTCAAAAATAAAAAAGCCTAGAAGACAAGAAAGATCTACTTTTAAGATCCTCACCTAGTTAGATGTCCAACTTGACTAAAATGTTTACTAAACAAGCTATATAGCTACATGAACATAATTAGATGTAAGATGAAAAGAAAATTAGTAATGTTAAAGTTGCTCATTTAGTTGAAACACGTGTCTTTAGATGTCTAGTGGAATGATCAATGTTGAGCTAAGGCTTTTATGCTATGGCGTGATTTTTCTAGGTGATGTAAGGGTACAATAAACTCATACATGAAGCAAAATATGAAAAAGTTCCATCTATCAATAATCCTAAAGGATACCTTGGAGCAATAGTGCAACTATTATAATATTGGTAGCAAAGATTCATTCTTTTTTTTTCTTTATATTAGAATGGGATCTGCTTGTTAGAAATCTGGGACAAATTATAGTTTTACGCTATGTTTATATAGATATTAGTAAAGGAAGGAAAAGGAAACGAAAGGAAAGGAAATGAAAGTTTTTTAGAGGAAAAGAAAAGAAATATGCATAAAATTAATAAAGGAAAGGAAAGTAAAGAAATCCTAACAACCATTCTTTGGTTAAAGAGTAAAAAAAGAAAGAAAGGATTCATTATAATTCCCTACAAGAAAATGGAGATTTTGCAATCCTATTTTGCAATGATTGAAAATATCATTGGAAAATATTGGTATGTTTATAACGACTTTTTATAATCATTGCATAATTAAATTTTTTAATATTTTATTCAATGATAACTTTTACCGTTGTGAATTCCTTTACTATTTGTAACGACCACAAAAAGTTGTAGCAAAAACTTGTATTATTTGTAACAATTTTCCAATTCGTTGTTTAAGTTATTTTTAATATTTTATACACCAACAAAAAAAGTTATAAAAAATTTGATCATATTTGCAATGACAACAAAAAGTTTTTGTGTAAATTTTTTTATTTACAACGATTTTTTGAAGTCATTGCTTAAGTTATTTTTTAATATTTTATGCAATGACAAATAAAGTTGTTACAAAAAATTTGATAATATTTGTAATGGCAATATAAAGTTGTTATGAAAATTTACTTTATTTGCAACCATTTTTCGATGTCGTTGCTTAAGTTATTTTTTAATATTTTATATAATGAAAAAAAAATTATTACGAAAATTTTTATTCTATTTGTAATGATAAAACATTATTGTTGCGAAATTTGTTTTATTTGCAACAATTTTTCAATGTTGTTGCTCAAGTTATTTTTTAATATTTATATAATGACAAAAAAATTGTTATGAAAATTTTTATCATATTTGTAACGATAAAAGATTATTGTTCGAAAACTTGTTTTATTTACAATGATTTTTCAATGTTGTTGCTTAATTTATTTCTTTAATATTTTATACAATGACAAAAAAATTATTTCAAAAAATTTTATTATATTTGTAATAATAAAAAATTATTTTTGTAAAAATTTATTTTATTTGAAGCAATTTTTCAATACTGTTACTTAATTTTTCTAATATTTTATACAACAACAAAAAATTTAAAAATTTTTATCCTATTTGTAATGATAAAAAATTATTATTTTGAAAATCTATTTTATTTTCAACAATTATTAAATGTCGTTGCTTAATTTACTTTTAATATTTTATACAATGATTAAAAAGTTGTTATAAAAATTTTAATCATATTTATAATGATAAAAAATTATTATTGTAAAAACTTATTTTATTTGCAACAATTTCTTAATGTCGTTGCTTAATTTATTTTTTTAATATTTTATACAATGACGAAAAAGTTACAAAATTTTTTATCATATTTGTAACGATAAGAAATTATTTTTGCAAAAACCTTTTTTATATGCAACAATTTTTCAATATCATTACTTAATTTAATTTTTAAATATTTTAATACAATGACAAAAATGTGGTTACAAAATTTTTTTATCATATTTATAATGATAAAAAATTATTGTTGCAAAAACTTATTTTATTTGTAATAATTTTTCAATGTCGTTACTTAATTTATTTTTTAATATTTTTATACAATGGCAAAAAAATTATTATGAAAACTTTTATCATATTTGTAACAATAAAAAATTGTTATTGCAAAATGGTATAACCTTTGAAACAACTTTTCATAATCGTTGTTTAATTGATTTTTTAAAAATATTTTATATAACGACAATTTTTATCATTGCTAATTTCTATTATATTCATAACAACACAAAATCTTTTTGTGATATTTAGTTATATTTCGAACAACTTTACAGTATTGTTGCTTATTCAAAATTTTAATATATTATACAATGAAAAATAATATGTTGCAAATATTTAATTATAACATAGATAAATTCATTAAATGAGTTTTAAATTGAAACTAGTTCAAAAGAATGAAAAAAAAAATTAATTAAAATTTCAGCAACAATGAATTAAGCTTGTCACATGAATTTACAAGAAAATATAACAATTTCCAAGTGGGATTAACAACTTTCAGGTCAGGCCACCACTAATAAAATCCCCTACACAAACTTGCAAACTACCAAAACAAATATTTAATTTTCATGTTTGGAACAAGTCTGCCGAGAGCAAGCCACTCTTCCCTAATTTTATGGCAATATTATACCGTTAGTGTCATGATAATTTCCGAATGGCAACCTATTTCATCTCAAAATTCGTCATTCTCAAAGCAAAAAAATGGATGAAGGTTCATATCAGCAGACAAAGCTTTCTAACATAAAACTCAAATGAAGCAAACAAAATTAAAAAAAAAAAAAGAAAAACCAAACTCAACATATTATATCACTGTCACAACCATTCACATTGCAGTTAAGGATGAATTAGGCTGAAAAACCGACATTGGAAAGTGATATAACTATTAAAATATTAAAAATAATAATATTTTATTTTAAAATTAAACAGTAATTATTATATAAATATTAAATACTTAAGAATATTGTTTATTATTAATAAATTATTTAAATAAATATTTTAAAATATTAATATTATTTTCTTAATATCAAATATTTATAATGTTGAAATAATAATAATTTTTATATTGAAAATATTTATTATTAAATAATTAAAAATATTAATTAAATAAAAATTAATTTTTATTAATATAATAATATTTCAAATAGATTGAAGTTAAATTCGAGCCTAAAATCATTGATATAATTCAGCTCAAATTGAACTAAGCACAGCGTCTTTGGACCTATTCATGGACAATATTTTTTGTTTTGAAAATTATTTTTTTTGCCAATGAAAACAAAAGCAATTATCTTTTAAATAAAAAGTTAAGAATAAAAACTTAATATAATAATTTATTAAATAAATTAAATGACAAAAAACTATTTAGGAAAATTCTTTTTTGTTAAAAAAACTTGATAACATAAAACTTAATATATTTTTATAACATAAATAAAAATATATGTTAAGTTATAAAACAAAATATCAATATTTTTAAAAATGCATATAAATTAAATTTTCAAATGCATTTTTTTATGTAATCTATAAATAAATAATTTTTATTTTTATTTTTCATAATTGATAAAATATGATTTTGTCAATATTAATGCATATATTTAAATCTATATAAAAATAAAAATTATCAAATAATTTTTATTTAATATAATATAATTTAACATTTGTGTCCTTAATTTGAGTAACCGTCAGTGAAATAGAGATCAGGGCAAGACCATGCAAGTCGGATGCAGATGCGCGAGGGTCAATACCGAGAGTTGGAGTGCAAAAATTGTAGTTTTAGGACTGGTTACAGATACTGTCAATCAAGGCTTGATCAGCATGGCTGCCATTGAAGGAAAAATAAGAGATGGTCGCAAGGAAAATGATCATAGACATAGAAGAGAAGCATTTGAAGGAAGCCATTTTTAATTTGCTTATCGAAACGAAAGTCATTAAGATCACATTATGTACAGGATAAGCACGTTTAGAACTTTCTCTTTGTAATTTTTAATGCATTAATTATTGGAGATTATCAAGTACTGTAGGAATTAATTCATTAATTTTTTTCTCCTAAAAAAAATTCATTGCTCTTTGCATATTCAGCATTTGTTACTTTTAATTTGTTTCAATTGGATTTTTTATCGTGCATGCATGAATTTCTCAGTATCTTTGCTCCAAGTTTGGAAATTTGACTACAGGGGTAGCTAGTATAACTTAAAAAAAAAAAAAAAAAAATATCAATTATTTTGGGCTAAAGAAATGAGTCCATGGGATTGTGAAATCTTTGTACATTTAATTATGAAATTGCCACTAATTAAAACCCTAGAAGTCTTTACTAAAATCTCCTCCCTATTCAATCTCATACAAAATCACCTAGGCATAGCAACTTATTCCTTTCCATCTCTTTAGAACATTAATTTTTTTATTCTTTTTTATCGAAGCCTTCAATGGCGAAGAACAAAAAGGAACGTAACCAATATCTACAATTATTTATAGTAGATGATGATTCTGTTGCCTCTACAAAGAAACGTTCCAAAGCTCCCAAACACCACCACAAGCAAGACCAAATAAACTGAGCCGCCTTCTTTCATTTTAATTTGAACTTTTTAGTTTTGAATTTGTTGCTTTTCCTTTTATTTTTAACATTTTGTGTTTATTCCTTTTTTTTTTATTTTGATGTAGATGATTTCTTTTGGGATGAGTTCGAAAATCTTGAAAGAAGTGTTTTTTCAACAAAAGGAAATAAAAGAGGAAGGCTAAGGAAGGAACATTAGGAACGTGTTTGGTTTGATTTTAAAAAAGCATAATAAGCATGAAGAAGAACATCAACTTTTGATAAGTGACTACTAAATGTCTCTTTAAAGTTGGAAAAATAACTTCTTATTTTTAAAATTCGAGCAGATATTTGTGTCTAAAGCCTTATCCTAAGGAAAATTTTGAATTTCTTCGATCTCATAATGTCAAGTTTTTCTAGTTCGGGATTGAAGGGAAAACGGTATTTTTCCCTACACTTTCTTTTCTGCTTTTATGACAATTTACAAAGTTTTTCATATGTTGATCAATGGTAATATATACTTACAAAAATTTCATAAGATTTTTGGATCATTGATTGATGAAGGATTTAAGTTCAGAGTCGGACTTTCAACATATTGAAATTTGGTCAAGAATATAATTATTTAGTTCTTATTAGGGGATAGCAATTTCAGCAACCTGTTGGTAAGAATGTTGAATGTGCAATATGGATAAATATAAATGATTCATGAAAATCGATTGTATCTTTATTTAAATATCGAAAATAATTTATTGTTAAGTACGAGTATGATATTTCAATGTTCAATTGTATTTTTACTTCGCAATGGCCGATTTGGGTTCTATTTGGCTTTTATTGTTGTTCACCATCATTTGTATTCGCAGGAGCCTTCTGTTGCAACTCTCAAGGATGCCATCATGGTGGCTCTCAAGGTCTTAATTGGTGTTGAATTCATAAACCATGGAATTAACTCTTTTAATTTCATTTTTTTTCCTTCCAGCATGTTTTACCTCTACGGATTTTTAAGATACTTTTATTGTTTGTTTATTGATGTGAGAAATCATTCAGTTTTGATCCATTGCAAATGCATAGAGGTAATTGTTCAAATTTAGATATTACTTGTACTTCTTTCCTGATGTAAAAGTTAGCTTAGCTTTGTGGATCTAAATTTATAAATGAGTGGTTGCTTGTTGATTGTGTATGGTATAATTGCATGGTCAGGCATAAGTTTCCTTTAAAGGTTTAGGTTAGTTAAGATTAAACTCTTATAAATAATCAATTTGCATGAATTCTATGGCTTTCAAGTTTAATTAAATGAAAGCTATATAGAAACAACTCTATGGCTTTTTGGTGCAATGTTTTTAATATCCAAAAAATAGTATTAACTATTACTTAGTTTTTTGTGGATTAGTATTTAATTTATTGGGTTTGTTGCTGAAGTTTTGTTCTTTCTTTGAAAACATCATGAGAATTGATTTCACTTATTAACATTGTGATTTGATTTTTTTTTTTTTTTAAATTATAGCAGCTCTAACCTTTGTGTTTTTACTTCATATAGCAATTCTAACCTTGTTAGTTGCTTAAGGAAATTGCAGAATTGTGCTTGTCATATGGATAATGCAGGTCCTAGGGCATCCGTAAGAAAGGATGTAAACCAATGAAAAATTTTTTTTTTCCAATGATCAGATTCATGGTAAATGCGAGATGACTCATGTAGAGCCATTGTAGTTGAAACTTTTTATATTAGTTTTAATAAAATAATAAAATATTTGATTTTATAATTGGCAACAATAAAATTGTTGCGAAAGCTATGAAGAAATTTTTAAAAATATTTATGTAACAATAATAGTCGTTGCTACAATTAATTAAATTGATTGTGTTAAAAAGTTGACAATGATAAAATTTGCTACTAAAATTAAAAAAGCTTTGTGACAATAATTTTACAAATAGCAATTGTAGATATGTAAAAGATTTTTCAACGACTATAGTCATTGTTAAAAGTATTTATCGAAAAGACAAAATCATTATGCTAAATGTAATTAGCAATTATATATGATTATGTTGCAAAATATTACAAGGCAATGAAAATAATATTGTTATGTAAAATGTTTTTGCAACTACAAATTTAATGGTTGTTAAAATGAAATTAAAATGATATTTAATCATCACAAAATATATTACATAACTAAAACAATATTGTTACTTAAGAGTTTCGTAACCAAAATTTATGGTTGCTAAAAAAAGTTAAAACAATGGCATTTAATCGTTATTAAATATATTATGTAATCAAACTAATATTGTTATGTAAGGATTTTTGTAGCCAAATTTTAAATTTATCCAATGCAATTTTGTCGTTGAAAAATGATGTTTTAACAATAACAATTTTTTTGTTATGTAAAAAATTTGACAACCAAAATAACATGGTTATGCAAAATTTTTTGCAATCATAACAATAATATTACATAAAATTTTTTGTAAACAAAATTTAATTGTTACTAAAATAAATTTTACTTAACCACATTTTATTGTTGTGAAAATATGGTTTATAAGATAACAACTAAAAGTCATTGCAATATATTTCTTTTTCAATAATAATATAAAATGTTACGTTAACTCTTAAACAATGAGGTTAATAGTAATAAACCCGCAATGATAAAAAATCATTTCAAAAGAATTTTAACAATGATAAAGACCTATTTACAATGATTTGACCATTGCTAAATATCCATTTTCTTCTAATGATTGTTTTCTTAATTATAACCATTCTAAATAAAATGTTTTAATCACCATGCTAATAATTTAGAAATTAATTGTTTAAAGTAAAAATGGTTGAAAATTTTCAATAAAAAAGATGAATTTTTATTAAACTATAAAATAATGTATGTATAGAATTATTCCTATACTATTATATATATTTTTACAATTAATTCCAGTGAAAACTTCAAGAACCTAAATATATCATAGTCAATAAAATTAATTATAAACTTATATTAGTATTTTGTTACGACTTTAACAAGTTTCATTAATATTGGCCTAATTTCTTCAATTGTACGGGTTTTATCATTTACATTTTTTCCAAATTTATGTAATAATAATAAAATATCAAAAAAAGGTATAAGACTATCACAACATATGTATCCGAGAACTTGAGCATCAAATTTGGGGGAAACTGAAAACGAGTAAAAGAATTTTAATGAAATCAAAATCAAGGGGTCACCACCAATCTTTTTTAGGGTGTGATTGGCCACCTAAAAGTTTTATTCTTTTAATAAAACATTTAAAAATAAGTTTAAGTTTTATTAAAAGAATATTTACGGTATGCGAAATCAAAGTTAGATCTGAGAGTTGATTACACATGGAAAAGAATTAGCACCTTTACAGTGCTCATTGAAAATGGTACCAATTGATTACATGTTATTTTGGAATTTTCATAAAAGTAATCCTATTATAATGTTTATGGATTAATTCCTTACTTTCATTTATTTATTCAAAAAGTTGGATTTTTTTAAATTTTCTTTTGAAAGCAAATTAATTTAATTTTTTAAAAACAAAAACAATTTATTTTTGTATCAAGAGGAAAAATCCTAAGTATTGAAACATTTCTTCCACTTTCCTATATTTAGGCAGAGCTCCAAAAATGTCTCTAATTTAAGAGTTTTCAAATTGCCCCAGAAATCGAGATAGTACCTAATATAAATTATAACCATTTGAGTCCTCTTATATTTAGGTCAAATCTCAAAGGTTATTTTTACTTGAGATATTATCTTATTTAAAAACACTTTTCTTGAAAAATCTCATTTATAAAACATATACATGGTGTGTATGAGCACAACAATATATAATATATGCATGATAATGAAAAATGAATGACAAAATTTAAATGCATGATAATTCAAGAATACATGCAATAGTAAAGTAAATGAAATGCAAATACATAAAAGGGATCAAGTGTTGGTTTAAGGATTTGGAGATTAGTTTGGATTCTTGGGTTTGAGGTAGATTCGGGTGTGGGTTGAAGGTTGGTTTAGGGTTTGAGGTTGGTTTAGAATCTAGATTAAGGTTTAAGGTTTAGTTTAGGGTTTACGGTTGGTTTGGAATCTAAGTGAGATATTATCTTATTTTAAAACACCATTTCTTGAAATATTTATAAAATATATGCATGGTATCTATGAGCATAACAATATATAATATATGCATGATAATGAAAAATGAATGAAAAAATTTAAATGCATGATAATTCAAGAATACATGTAACAGTAAAGTAAAATCAGATGCAAATGCATAAAAGGGATCAAGTGTTGGTTTTAGGCTTTGGAGATTAGTTTGGATTCTTGGGTTTAAGGTAGATTCGGGTTTGGCTTAAGGTTGGTTAAGGTTTGAAATTGGTTTAGGGAGTAGATTAGGGTTTAGTTTGGGTTTGTGGTTAGTTTGAAATCTAAGTGAGGGTTTAGGGTTTAGTTTAAGGTTTGGGGTTGGTTTGGGATGGTCGAGGTGAAGGTTTAAGATTTAGAATTTAGGTTTAAGGTTTGAGGTTTAATTTAAGGCTTTAGGTTTAGGATTAGGACTTACATTAAGGGTTTGGTTTAGGGTTTATGGTTTAAGATTACGGTTTATGATTTAGGCCTCATAAGATTTTATTCTTTTTCTAGGATCAAAATAATAAAAATAAATTTTTTATTAATTTTAAAATTTATGATTCTATTTTAATAATAACTTTATTCATTACACTAATTCATAAAAATTTTAACAAAATTTCTTGTTTTGTAATTTTTTTCAAAAACTCACTCCTTCCCCTTTTGAAAATGCATTTCCATTTCCAAGAAGTGTTATAACTTTTTGAAAATGCATTTTCGAGAAGTGTTATGACTTTTCGGCAATCCATTGCTAAAAAGTTATAACATTTCTCTAAAATTCATTTTTGAAAAATCATAAAATTTATCAGATATGGATATCCAAACACTTCTGATAAAGGTATTTAAATAATTTCATTTACAAAAAAATTTGAAAACAAAAAGTTAGGTGTAAAAAGAAAAAACAAGGATGCATTTAGATTTTCCCTGACCTTTTTCCTTTACTTGATTTTTTCTTCAACTTTGAGTAATTGAAAAATGGGGCATTTGAGGGAAAAGGAAGAGTCCATTCCTTTCTTTTATTTTAGTGTAAATAATATTCAAACAAGGGAAATGGGACCTTTCCCCAGCTGTCCTTTCCTTTCTCTCTTCTCCCCTCGATCCAAACATTGTTAATGTCATCAATTATGTTCCGCACCCATATTTCTTCATTGTGAATGTCAAAGGAAATCAATTTGAGGGAGGAAGAAAGGCAATTGAATGAATAGATCTACTTTTGAGATCCTCACCTAGTTAGATGTCCAATTGAATCTCACCTAGTTCATGAACATAATTAGATGTATAATGAAAAAATAAAAAAATATCAATAATGTTGTAATTGATCATCTAGGTGAAGCACATGCCTTTAGATGTCCAGTGGAATGATCAATGTTGAGCTAAGGCTTTTATGCCATGGCATGATTTTTCTAGGTGTTGTAAGGGTACAATAGACTCATACTTGAAGCAAAATATGGAAAAGTTCCATTTATCAGTAATCCTAAAGGATATTTTGGAGCAGTATTGCAACTATTATAATATTGGTAGCATATATTCATTCCTTCTTTATTCTTTATATAAGAATGGGATTTGTCTATTAGATATCCAGGACAAATTATACTTTTACACTATGTTTAGATGACATTAGTAAAGGAAAAAAAAAAGAACTGAAACTTTTTTAGCGGAAAGAAAATATATATAAAATTAATAAAGGAAAGGAAAGTAAAAAAATCCTAACAATTAATTATTCGGTTAAAGAGTGAGAAGAAAACAGAAGGATTCATTATAATGTTTTCCTAATATTCATTATAACCATTGTCCCTTCCTTTCTTTTATTTTAGTTTAAATAATATTCAAACAAGGGAAAGATTTCCTCTTTCCCCAGCTTTCCTTTTCTTTCCCTCTTCTCCTCTACATCCAAACAAAGTTAATGTCATCAACTATGTTTCGCACCCATGTTTGTTCATTGTTTTCCAAAACCCAACCTCTAATTGTACCATATGCGATGTACCTTTGAATTTAACCAAGTCCATGTGGTGCCTTCTTCAGTCTGAGTGGATGGCTCCAGAAGTACAACGAAATCAATCTTCAAACGAGAAGTAGGCCTTTTCCCTTCCCACTCTGTTATTTTTCCTTGCTGTTTTCTTCATAATCCTAAAATCATTTAGTGGTCATATAAAATATGGTCAATATTCAGGTCTGATGTTTACAGCTTTGGAGTTATCTTATGGGAGCTCTCTACATTGCAACAACCATGGGAAGGAATGAATACAATGCAAGTTGTTGGTGCAGTAGGATTTAAGCACCGTCGTCTTGACAATCCAGATGACATGGATCCTGCCACTGCAGAAATTATTAGAAAGTGTTGGCAGGCGTGAGTATAATTTATATTATTGCCCTTATTTCTTGGTCTCGGATTAGATATTTTGATTTAATAAGCCAATTCCCAACAAGCTCATGCACATATAGTTGCACTATAGCATTTGAGTTATCTTGAACTAGAGTTGGCATGCTATTTTCATTGCCAAAGTAGCTATACTTTAAATTCTTACCGTAGCTTAAAAGGAGACTACTGTAGATGCTTATGTTTTGGTTCATGGTTTATATTTTTAAACATTGTTGCTTTAAACTATTTTCTGTTTCATTTTTGCTGAACTTTTTCTTTGGGTTACCAATTCTTTCTTCAGAACTTTTTCATTAATTTAGTTGACCTTTCTCTGATTTTGTCTTCGGAGTTATTCTCAATCTCCTGAACCTGCGTTCTGCTCCTTAAATCTTGAAAGGCTGTTTTACCTTTGACTCACATGCCTGTCTATGTAAGATGTGTGTGTTTAAACCATTCATGTACCCGTTAATTGCAAGCAATGCTACAACTAGAAGAGTGTATGCATGCACGTACGTGCCATTTATGTATTAACTTGAATTTCAGAAGAATGGTTTTCATTTAATGTGAAGTGCAGATTAATAACATAACTTCCCTATCTAGTGTAAGAAGTTTGGAAAAGTTATAGTCATTCTTCTCTTCTATGTTTCAAGGAATATTTGGGAGTGGCTTTTCAAACGCATTGTTGGTGCTCTTAAAGAAATTGTCTCATGCTGTTTTCTTGTTAATTATCTATGTTGGTGAAGGGAGTCTGGAGAATATCTTTACCATGAAATAGTTAGGAACTTAGGTCTCAGTGACAACTAATTTGAAGAAGCATTATTTTCTCTATCGTCCGTCATACTCTTCTTGGTGAATGTATGGAAATATATTGTTAAATACAAGTAAAAGCGAGAAAGGAGAGAAAAAAAAATAGAAGTTATTTGTTGTTGCTCATTTTGATATAATGAGAGTCGAGGATAGAACCATAATTCAAATATGAATCAAAATGACTAATATGTCAAAACATGATGTAACCTCTTATTGTCTTGTTTGACTGTTATGTTAATCATAGCATTTAGTTTGTGTCGACTAACTTAGTGGAGGCCAAATTAGACTCTCTTTTGTATAAGTATAGAGACACAAAAGTATTGGAGTAAATTTTGGATGGACTCAATGCTTTTCTCTGCCTAGATGATTAGTTCAAATTTGTTTTACTGCCTTTCAAGCCTTGTCATGTTGTGACTTTAGATGATGACACCTAATCGCATATTGGATTGAAAATCAACTTAGTTTAGAAGTTGATTAATTGATAGTCTTTGTGCATGTGCAATTGACGATCTGGCTGGTATACCTATGAAATTCAATGTGAAATTCACATGTTAATATGAATTTGTATGCTTTTAAACACGTAAGAGTTGAGCTAAATCTAAACCATTTGCACAAGATGGGAGAATGTTGAGGCTAGTCTATTATATGTTCCATCTGTACTTTGTACATATCTTGCCACCTTAGTACTCTTAACCTAAGCTTTACTTGTTAGTCTGAGTTTTCTTTCTCTTGCTTTTTTTTTTTTTTTAATTGTACTTAAACTTTTGATTTTGCATTATAATGACAATTAATCATATTAACGTGTGCAATATTGAACTTTGATCAATGGTTTTGGTTGCCGCTGTATTATGGAGATGAACTCTATGGTCTCATGGTCATTACAATCGATAGGATGTAGTTGAAGATGCATCTGAATGTGTGTAAAGGATGATAGGCAAAACTGACCCTTGTTCTTTAAAATTGTAGAGATCCAAAATTGAGGCCAACATTTGCAGAAATTATGGCCGCTTTGACGCCACTGCAAAAGCCTGTAACAAGTTCACAAGTACCTAGATCAACTGTATCTTTAAGTAGTGCCCATCATATGGGTTAGCCATGAAGTGTTGCCAGAAGGCCTATCTGGAAAAGTGAGAAAGCTCAAGACAGAAGTGCCCCTGGCTTTATTCAATTGCCAGCAGTTGGCAGGCCCTGAACTGTATATACTCCGATTTGGGATGATATGTTTCTTTCTGTCTTTGTTTTCTTCTTTTTTGGGTATTAGGGATGCAACCATTTTATTTAATGTTGTGCATTTGTTTGTAAAAAAAAAAAAAAAAAGGAAAGTTGTTTTAATCATGTGATAATGTGAACTGAAGAAAGATACAATAACTGAAAATTATTTTAAAGGTGTTAGCTTAAGAATTTTTCTTTCTTTTTCATTCAGTAGTTAACCAAGAATTCTCTGCCAGCAAAATTTTGAAGGATGTTGCAATTCAAAATTTTGCAGCTTCAATAATGCCATTTTCACTTGATCGTTGTTTCAAAATTCGAACTTTTTGACTGTTAACCATTCATACACTTCATTCTTGAGTCCCAAAAAAAAAAAAAAACAAAAAACAAAAAAAACCTTGACGACATTTTCCTTTTTCATGTTCCTCCTTTTCGTGAATAAGCTAGTTCTCCATGACTGCACCCAAACAATTCCCATTGGGAAGGAATAGAAAGAAAAAGGCTCAATAGACCTAAAGTTTTAAATCCTATCACCTGTAAGGATAAGGTAGGACCAGCCACTCCCTACAGAAGTGAAGATGATATATTTTTATTTCTCTTCCTGCTGCCTGGTAGCTTCTCGACCAAAGATTTTATCAAATCCCTTAAATGGCAACCTTCTTTAGCTCTCCACCATTTCTGTCTCACCCGCTAACAAGAACTCTCCACTTCTCTTCATCATCACCATCTTCACCACCTCCTACTCCATCTCCATAGCTAAGCACGACTTCCTCTGAGCAGCATCCACCAGCAGCCTCAGTAAAAGTGCAACAACAAAAGCCCCTTAAAGCTGCCACCACTGTTGAAACCACTGACTGGATAGCTTCCTCTTTGACCAGGCGGTTCGGGCTTGGTGCAGGTCTTTCATTGGCAGCCTTCCTTGCTGTTGGAGTGGTTTCTGAACAGATTAAGACTCGCCTTGAAGCTTCACAAGGTATCTGTCTAACTCTAAGCTCTCTCTCCATATCCTTACTTGAAAATCAGATGTCATAACATCTAGATCCGGGGATCTATCGCTAAACATTGACTTTTAGGAGTCGCCATCAATCTTTTTTATTTAGGTGCGATTGGCTACCTAAGGAATCTGTGTGGAACACCTAAGTTTAAGGGTCCCTAAAAGAATAGGTTCAGGTCTACTAACCAGAACAGGTTCGGGAGTTCGGTTACGTGTGAGAAAGGTTATAACACCCTCATAACGCCCATCAAAAGATGGTACCAACTTAAATTTGTGTTATCCAATGAGCCTTAAAATTTTACCAAGTAATTAACTATTGAAAATTATTCTCAATTGACTCTAATACTTTTAGCAGAAAATTTAAAAAATCCCCTCACCTCAGAAGTATGCAAGAAAACTACTGTTTCAATTGCAAAGGCTCCATCATCGGATTATTTAACATTAAAAAATAAAAAAGAAGAAAAGAATTATTGTTTTTGTGCAGGAAAAATTGATACTTTCAACTTTTCCCCAAAAATATTTTTTTGAAACTTTAATTCCGAAGAAAATTGATACTTTCAACTTTTTCTCAAAACTATTTTTTAAAAAAATTTATTTTTAAGGAAAAATTGATACTTTCAACTTTTCCTCAAAAATTTATTTTTTTGAAAATTTATTTTTAAGGAAAATTGATACTTTCAACTTTTCCCTAAAAATATTTTTGGAAACTTTGATTTTCGAAAAAAATTGATACTTTCAACTTTTCCTCAAAACTTTTTTTTGAAATTTTATTTTTAAGGAAAATTGATACTTTCAAATTGATACTTTCAACTTTTCTCCAAAAATATTTTTTGAAAAAATTTATTTTTAAGGAAATTGATACTTTCAACTTTTCCTCAAAAACTTTTTTTGAAAATTTATTTTTAAGGAAAATTGATACTTTCAACTTTTCCCTAAAATATTTTTTTTTTGGATTCTTTGATTTTCGAAAAAAATTGATACTTTCAACTTTTCCTCAAAAACCTTTTTTTGAAAATTTATTTTTAAAGAGAATTGATACTTTCAACTTTTCCCCAAAAATATATTTTTTTAAGTTTTATTTAAAGAAAATAAAATAATAAAACAAAATAAAAGTGAAAATAAAAAAAATAAAAAAATAAAAAAAAGTAAAACAAAAATAAAAATAAAATAAAGATAAAAGAACATTAAATAATCCTAATTTAATAAATAAAAAAACAAATAAATAAATAAATATAAATATTAAAAAAAAAACCTGGAGCGGCTCGGAGTACGGCTTGACTCGGCTCAAGGAAGAGAAACGGCTCGAAGAAGCGGCTCGGGACGTCGGCTTGGCTCGACTAACGGCTCGGGGAGGCAGAACACGCACCGTTCGACGCTCGGGTCGGGTTGGATCTTGGCAAAATGCGCGGATCCTCTGGGTTATTTAACGCAAAACCGGCGTCATTTTAGGAGGGTATATAAGGCTATTTCCTTTGTTTTTTCAACAGAAACCTTCTCCCTCTCTCTCTCTTCCTTCCTTTTCTCTCTCTTCTCTCTAAAATGACTAAAGAACTTCGGTTGAATATTCATTGAATTCTAAAATTTTTCATCGAAATCTAAGTTTTTCGTCTGAAGTTCACCGAAAAGTTGGTCGGTTTCTGGGAATCTTCATTGGAAACTGAGCAACTGGCCGAAAACTTCAAACTTGGCCGGAATTGTCGTCGAAAAATTCAACTTTCACCGAAAAAATCATCGGAATCTGGAAATTTTTCAAAAATTTCCAGAAAAAAGTTTCGCCAAAAATCTCCAAAATTTTTTTTTTCAATTCCTACAACTATTCTAACACTTCTAAGCCTTTTCTTAGCCTTCAAACATTATTACATAACTAGATAAATAAAAAATATTACAAGATAAATAAAATAATAATAATAATAAATAAATTATAATATAATAATAAATACATAACTAGATAAATAAAATACATATATAAATATTAACAAAAAATAAATAAATAAATAAAGATATACATATATTAATACATAGTAATAATAAATAAATAATAAATACATAAGATACAAAGGAAGAAAAAAATATAAAATAAAAATAAAAATAATATAAAATACAAAATAAAAGCCAAATTGGGCTTACCCATTTGGACCAAGCCCAATTGATCTGGGCCTGGATCAAATTGGGTATCTACAGCTGCCCCCCTCTTTACACATTTTCTGTGAAACAGAAATTGCGCAAAGACGTAGACACCCAATCAAGACTCAACTCGACATTTTTATTTTTATTTTTATTTTTTTTGTTTTTTTTTTTTTTTGACCAAAGCTCCTTTAAGCAGAGGCTCAACGACTTTGAGAAACATAAATGGCTCCCCTAATCAGAGGCTCAACGACTTTGGAAAAATAAATTGCTCCTCTAAACAGAGGCACCACGATTTTGGAAAATAAATTGCTCCTCTAAACAGAGGCACCACGACTTTTGAAAAAGTAAATTGCTCCTCTGAACAAAGGCACCACGACTTTGGGAAAGTAAATTGCTCCTCTAAACAGAGGCACCACAACTTTGAAAAGTAAATTGCTCCTCGACAATCATATCCAAAAGAGTTGAAAGTTGTGTTTGAAGGAATTTGAAAAGATTATGCCCAAAGGTCTTATAAATCAACCCTGATACCAAAAGACATCCTATTTCAAGGATTAGGAACTTACCTGACCAGTTTTTTTTTTCAATTTTGAAAATGTCTTCACATCTATCTTCTCTATGTGGGATCTTTGAACATCCCTGCTTCTTGAATTTATACACTATACTTTCCTAAAAGTAGTGTATGCTATGCAATGCATATGAATTTCAATGCATGCTAAGCAAATGTTGGCCAATTAATTCCTATTCAATTTATGGTACTCAAGTTTCTCAAGCTTTTTTCTCGGGCATCAAGCCTTTTGATTCTTCAAAGATCCAATTACACTGCTCTTCTAAAATCGAGCCGATATAGCTCTTAATTGTCTTTTCCACTCACATTCCATCTGTAAGAAATCTCTTCCCAGATTCAATGTCCTAATCAGGAACTAAACATCTCGATTCTGCCTTTATCACTATTGATTTATTCATTGTAATGTAAAAATCTTTCATGTTGTTATTCATTCATCAATCATTATTTCAAACTCAAAAAGTAAGAATGCATTTGCACATTTCTTCCATGGTGGGGTACTAAGAAGAAAGGAATATGAATGGTTGAGAAACAGTCATCAAAAAAAGACACAAAGAATGAAATAGAATGTCTCTTATTAGCAAAATGTTGGCTAATTTCAGCCAAGAGAGAATTACAAGGATAAGTATGGGGATAAAGCCCAAAATGAACAATCAAATAATCATGACAACACATCTCAAAGTTTTTTCTGAAAACCCAACCCTCTGATGTATTTGACAACTTGGAACTCTTTCGAATTTGCTAGCCTCCATGTCAACGAACTTTTGAATTCGATGCTATATTCTCCTTATCTAAGCTGCCTTTTCAGGTTTTCAACTTAGACAAACTCCCTATGACTCAAACTGCCTTTTAGGGTTTTCGCCTTGAATCCTCCTTTTTCATTCACTTTTTTTTTTATTTTTTCATTTTTTCATTTTTTTTTCAAGTATAGTATTTCTTCACAGCATCAGAATTTATAGGATGGGGTAAATCATTTCCATCCATTTCAGTCAGTATCAGTGTTCCACCCGAAAAAGCTCGTTTCACCACATACGACCCTTCCCAATTCGAAGTCCATTTTCCTCTACTATCGTGCTAGATTGGAAGAATTATTTTCAAGACCAACTTTCCTTCTCGAAAGCAACGGGGTCGAATCTTCTTATCATGAGCCCTCATCATTCTTCTTTGATATAGCTGACCATGGCACAGTGCAGTCAATCTCTTTTCTTTTATGAAATTTAACTGCTCATAACGTTCTCGAATCCATTTAGCTTTTTTTCAACTCAACTTTTTTTAGAACTCTTAAGGAAGGGATCTCTACTTCCACTGGTAGTACAACTTTCATCCCATAAACCAAAAAAAAAATGGGGTTGCCCCAATAGAGGTACGAACTGACGTTCGATATGCATATAATGCAAATGAAAACTTCTCATGCCAATCTTTGTAATTCTCAGTCATTTTCTCCAAAATCTTTTTTATGTTCTTATTGGCTACCTCAACTGTCTCATTCATTTTCGGATGGTATGGTGTCGAGTTATGATGCTTGATCTTGTATTGAGCACATATTTCTTGCATCATCTTACTATTTAGATTTTTGGCATTGTCTGAAATAATTCTCTCCGAAAGTCCATACCTATAGATGATCTCTCTCTTTATGAACTTGCAAATCACAGAGCGTGTCACACTTGCATATGATGCTGTCTCTACCCATTTTGTGAAATAATCTATCATCACAAAAATGAATCTGTGCCTATTAAAAGCTTTTGGGGTGATTGGACTAATGACATCCATGCCCCACATTGAGAATGACCTTGGTGGTGCCATAACATGTAAAGCATATGACGGAGCATGGATCTTATCAGCATATATCTGACATTTATGACAATTACGAGCATAATCAATGCAATCATTCTTCATCATCAACCAATAATATCCTGCTCTCATGCTCTGTCTTGCCATCATATGTTCACTAGTATGTGCCCCACATATTCCATCATGCACCTTTTCAATGATTCTTCTTGCTTTAATTTTATTTACGCATCCCAATAATACTTTATCCTTATTTTTTTTGTACAGGACATCCCCATCTAAGAAAAAGCTCATAGCCAATCTTCGGATGACCCTTTTATCATTTTTTGTTGCTTAAACTGGGTACTGCTGATCTTTAATATACTGTAGGATGTCATAATACCAGGGCTTTCCATCTTCTTCTTCCTCTACATTAGAGCAATAAGCTAGTATATCCTTAACATCTAACTTGATGGGTTAAATGTCAGTATTATCATTAATTCGAATCATTGCAACCAGAGTAACCAATGCGTCAGCAATCAAATTTTCTTTTCGAGGTAAGTGGTCAAACTGGACATCTTCGAATTGTTTCATCAACTCTAGAATATACTTATGATATGGAACGAGTTTTAAATCTCTAGTCTCCCATTCTCCTTTCAACTGATATATGACTAGAGCTGAGTCTCCAAACACTTTCAGTACTTTCACTCTTCTATCTATAGTAGCTTGTAAGCCTATGACACATGCCTCATATTCAGTGATGTTATTTGTGTAATTAAAATTTAGCTTTGCTATTACAGGACAGTATTGTTCTTCTGGAAAGATCAAAATTGCCTCAATTCCATACCTCAAGGCATTGGCAGCTCCATCAAAGTACATTCTCCAACATTTTTCTCCATGTTCCCTTTCCTCCAGTTAGGAAATAGTCATTAGGTCTTCATCAGGAAATTTTAGCTTTATTGGCTCATACTCTTCAGTAGCACGATCTGCAAGAAATTCTGCTATAGTTTCCCCTTTTATTGCTTTTTGGCTCATGTATATAATATCATATTCCAAGAGCATTACTTGCCATCTAACGATTCTCTCAGACAAAGAAAGCTTCTAGAAGATATACTTAATGGGATCTAATTTCACTATGAGTCACGTAGTATGATAGAGCATATACTGTCTGAGTCTTTTGGTAGTCCACGCTAATGCACAACACATTTTCTCCAATGAAAAATACTTGGATTAATATTCCATGAATTTTTTACTCAGATAGTAAATAGCTCTCTCTTTTCGACTAGCCTCGTCTTACTGCCTCAACACACATCTCATTAAATTTTCACATACAGTTAAGTACAAAATTAAAGGTTTCCCTGGAGCAGGTGGCACCAATATTGGAGGGTTTAATAAATATTGCTTAATTTTATCAAATGCCTCTTGACATTCTTCATTCCATTTCCCAGGATTATTCTTACAGAGATGCTTAAATATGGGATCACATTTGTAAGTAAGCTGAGAGATAAACCGAGAAATATAGTTTAATCTCCCCAAAAAGCCTCAAACTTTCTTTGGTGTGCTGGGAGGTGACAGATTTTGAATAGCTTGTATCTTATCAGGATCAACTTCAATTCCTCTTTCACTGACCACAAAGCCTAGCAACTTCTCTGACTTTACCCCAAAGGTGCACTTGGCTGGGTTTAATTTGAGCTGAAATTTTCTCAATCTCTCAAATAACTTTCTGAGGCTAGTGACATGATCTTCATCATCACAAGACTTTGCAATCATATCATCTACATACACCTCGATCTCTTTGTGCATCATGTCATGGAAGAGTGTTACCATGGCCCTTTGATATGTTGCCCCAGTATTCTTTAACCCAAAAGGTATGACTTTGTAGCAAAAGGTTCCCCACATGGTCACAAAAGTAGTCTTTTTCCATATCATCTGCAGCCATTTTTATCTGATTATACCCTGAGAAACCATCCATAAAGGAAAAAATCGAATGCTTAGCCATGTTATCTACCAATGTGTCGATATGAGGTAAAGGAAAGTTATCCTTTGGGCTAGCCTTATTCAAGTCCCGATAGTCTACACATATTCATACCTTCTCATCTTTTTTAGGAACTGGAACTATATTGGCTACCCACTCTGGATACTTAGCCACTTGTAGAAAACTTGCATCAAATTGTTTTTTTACCTCTTTTTTTAATCTTTAGTAGCATTTCAAGCTTCATCCATCTCAGTTTCTGCTGAACTGGCTTACATTCTGGCTTTAGGAGTAATCTGTGCTCCACTATCTCTGTGCTCAGCCCTAGCATATCCTGGTAAGACCAAGCAAATATATCTACAAATTCTCGAAGTAGGTCTGCCAATCGTTGCCTATATTCAGATGAAAGTGAAGTGCCCATTCTGACCTCTTTTTTATTCTCTTTATCTCTCAGATTCACTAAGTCCACTACTTTCTGATGAGGCTCAATTGGCTTATTTTCTTGTTCAATCATCCTCATTAGGTCCGAAGGCATAACATATTCTTCATAATTCTCTTTATTGTCAAGTTCATCAGTGTTAATTGAATTCTCAAAGCTAACCTCTTGATTGTTATCATGATTATCTTCTTGAAATTGAATGAAATGGGATATGTTGGCAAGATATGCTTGAAAAGATGGAAATAATGAAGACACAAGAAAAAATGAATGAAAATGCATCATTCTTATTTTTTATTAAAAATAATAAAAGATGAATGGCCCAAACAAAAAAGATCACCCCAATGCCTTGGGTAATAGCTATTGAGATGTTACAATTACATTGTATTAGAATCAAAAGTCAAAGGCATCTTGATGGCACTCCAATTATTCAGCTCATAATCTGGTGGACAAAGACGAACCCACTCCTCTTGATTAAGCCCCACTTCATCTTCATTTATAGCATTCACATTATGATTCGACAAAGGATTGCCACTAACATTCGGTGCAGTCACCCTCTCGTATCAAAGCAAATCATTCCATCCTTGATCAATCGTTGCACTTTATGTTTCAGGGTGGTGCAATTTTCAGTAGAGTGACCAGCAATCCCGTAATGGTAGTCACAGTGGGCTATAGGATCGTACCACTTGGGGTAAGGTGGCTTGAGGGGTTTCAATTTACTTGGAGCAATCAAATGACTATTGTAAAGCTCCTTATACAATCTGTATAAGTCATTGGAATTGGGTCAAACACAGGTTTCTCACGAGTAGTTCGTTGCTCCCGCGAACCACTAATGGGGTTAGTTGGACGATTTTGGGGTCTTGGGGTAGGCTGATTGTTAGGACTGTACATGGTATTTTGAGGCCTATGGGGGGTTTGATATGTTTAGTGGTATGGTGATTGTACAAATGGTTGGTATAGGTGAAGGGAAGTGTTATTTATAGTAGGATAATATGGCAGATATTCTGGTGATGAGTAGGGGTTGATAGCCTCCAAATTACTATTTATCAAAGCTCACAGCCTGAGCTTCAGTTTCTTTCTTCTTCGGGACTCTCTTGCTAGATGCTTCATTTCCTTCTAGCTTACCATTCTTGGTGGCACTCTCAATAATTTCTTCCAAAATTACCATATCAGTAAAGTTTTTTGTTGCATTTTCTATCATCTTTTCATAATAAAGAGGTTTTAAAGTGCTAACAAATAGCACCGTAGTCTCTTTCTCAGTCAAAGGAGGTTGTACTTGAAAAGCAATATCCCTCCACCTCTGGGCATACTCTTTAAAAGACTCGTTTATTTTTTTCTCCAGATTCTGTAAAAACAAACGATCAGGGGGGCCAAATCGATAATATGTCGATATTGACCGATGAAGTCATGTGCCATATCACTCCAAGAGTGAATGTGGGTTCTGTCCAGCTGAACATACCACCTGGCAGCAGAGCCTGTAAGGCTATCCTGAAAAACATGCATTAAGAGTTTTTCATCATGAGCATGAGCTGCCATCTTTCGGCAATACATTGTGATGTGAGTTCTGGGGCACTTTGTACCGTCATATTTTTCAAATTTTGGTACTTTGAACTTATGAGGAATGACCACATCAGGGACTAGGCAGAGCGCAGCAGCATCAACTGACCCATAAAAACTGAATCCTTCCATAGCTCGTAGCTTTTGTTCTAGCATACTAATCTTAGAGTTTTCTTCAGCTTCTACTCTTATCCTTTCTTTCTCTTTTTCTTTTAAGTCATCTAGATCAAGAATTGGTTCTACTACTTTTTCAGTAAAGACAGGGTTTACATAGCTATTAAAATGCCCTGGGTTGGAAGCTGACGGTATTCCAGGATATGTTGGATATGTGAAGTGTTGTGGTGGGACCTCTTGAGCAGACTGGGCTTGAGGTGGGCCAAAACTGGGAGGATATAAAAGGTCAGCCACTTCTTGCAATGGGGGAACTTGTTGGCTTGTATTTTTTTCAACTCCCTTTCCTTTATTCATGTTATTAAGAGCATCCATAATCTTGCTCAACTCACTTTCAATCTTCTCCTGTGCTTTTTCTATCTTTTCAAATCTATGAGAATTTGTCTACTCCATTTGTTTGGCTCTAGATCTTGTGTTGTATCGATGGGCAGGGTTCTCGCTAGATGGAGCTATCCTTGAACCTTGAGTACCATATCTTAGAATTAGTAATGTTATGCTATGCTTTATGTATGATGCTTTGATGCACGAATGAAATGTATAATTTTATGGATGAAATCCAATATAAAATGGATGCAAATGATTGTGTTAAAACATGATCATGAAAGTAATGCAGATGCAAACAATCAGACAAACAACATAGTTAGTTCCATGGATGAATTGAAAGTGATGCTGATGCATAATGTTACATATGATAATGAAAATGATGCACAAAGTTAAACAATCAAAATGATTAGATAAACACCCTTTTTGTGTCTTAATTTCAGGGTATATCTATCATTGGGTAGAAAAGGCCCTATCCTAGGTTTAGGCACTCTTAAGGTTCACTATATGCGGTTTTAAGGTCAAAGTCTAAAGGTCCTCAAATTGCTCCTTACATCCTTGTCCATCACAGACTAGTAAAGCACCCTAATCCTCACCCATTACAAGCTACAAGTGAAAAAGGTTCAATTTGAGTGGGAGTATTTCGCTAGCCACTGCGGAGGCATTAGACCCCATGAAAGCAATAGGTATTTTACTCTCTCCTAGAGGGACGAAGCTCGGGTGTAGAGCTCATGTTACGCACATGCATATGAATGACATAATTAACAAGGTAAATAACAAGGCAAATAAACATGAATGAATAATAACACATATATACAAAAAGGTTCAATTTTATTAGGCTTTTGGATAACATAAATTATTTGCTGGCCTGACTCTCAAAATCCCCAGCGGAGTGCCAAGCTATCATAACATCTAGATTCGGGGATCTATCGCTAGACATTGACTTGAAGGAGTCGCCACTAATCTTTTTTATCTAGATGCTATTGGTCACCTAAGGAATCTGTCCTTTCAGGGAATACCTAAGTTTAAGGGTCCCTAAAAGAATAGGTTCAGGTCTACTAACCAGAATAGGGTTCGCAAGTTCGATTACGTGTGAGGAAGGTTATAGCACCCTCACAACGCCCATTAAAAGATGGTACCAGCTTAAATTTATGTTATCCAATGAGCCTTAAAATTTTACCAAGTAATTAACTATTGAAAATTATTCTTAATTAACTCTAATACTTTTAGCAAAAAATTGAGAAAATCCCTTCACCTCAGGAGTATGCAAGAAAACTACTGTTTCAATTGCAAAGGCTCCATCGTCGGATTATTTAACATTAAAAAATAAAAAAGAAGAAAAGAATGATTGTTTTTGTGCAGGAAAAATTGATACTTTCAAAAATATTCTTTTGAAACTTTAATTTGGAAGAAAATTGATACTTTCAACTTTTCCTCAAAAAAAACTTTTTTTGAAAATTTATTTTTAAGGAAAATTGATACTTTCAACTTTTCCCCAAAAATATTTTTTGGAAACTTTGATTTTCGAGAAAAATTGATACTTTCAACTTTTCCTCAAAAATCTTTTTTGAAAATTTATTTTTAAGGAAAATTGATACTTTCAACTTTTCCCCAAAATATTTTTTTTTAGATTCTTTGATTTTCAAGGAAAATTGATACTTTCAACTTTTCCTCAAAAAATTTTTTTTAAAGTTTTATTTAAAGAAAATAAAATAATAAAACAAAATAAAAGTGAAAATAAAAAAATAAAAAAAAGTAAAACAAAAATAAAAATAAAATAAAGATAAAAGAACATTAAATAATCTTAATTTAATAAATAAAATAAATAAACAAATAAATAAATATAAATAAATAAAAAACCTGGAGCGGCTCGAAGTATGGCTCGGCTCCAGGAAGAGAAATGACTCGGAGAAGCGGCTCAAGACGTCAGCTCGGCTTGGCTAACGGCTCAGGGAGGCAGAACACGCGTGGTCGAAAAGTGGGTCGACGCTCGAATCGGGTCGGATCTTGGCAAAACGTACGGATCCTCTGGGTTATTTAACGCAAAAACGGCATCGTTTTGGGAGAGTATATAAGGCTATTTCCTTTATTTTTTCGACAGAAACCTTCTTCCCTCTCTCTCTCTTCTTTTCTTTTCTCGCCCTTCTCTCTAAAATGGCTGAAAAACTCTGGTTGAATATTCACCGGATTCTAGAATTTTTCATCGAAATCTGAGTTTTTCGTCGGAAGTTCACCGAAAAGTTAGTCGGTTTCTGAGAATTTTCATCAAAAACTGGGCAACTGGCCGAAAACTTCAAACTTGGTTGGAATTGTCATCGAAAAATATATTAATACATAGTAATAATAAATAAATAAATAATAAATACATAAGATACAAAGAAGGAAAAAAAATATAAAATAAAAATAAAAATAATATAAAATGCAAAATAAAAGCCAAATTGGGCTTACCCATTTGGACCAGGCCCAATTGATCCGGGCCTGGACCAAATTGGGTGTCTACACCATATTGCATATTTATCAATTACTAGTCTTTCATGTTGTCAAGGGCCTTTTTAGGTTCAAAGGGTATTTTGGTTGTCTTCCTTCATTAGAAGCTGCCAATAGACAATCAGAGATATTTTGGACTTTTGGACCAATCTGACATGTCAAACTGATTTGAGGTCATAGTGCTACGTCAGTTCAACCACCTCATTAATCTACTTAGCAAACCTCCTTGTTGTTGACTTGTTACCCTCTGAGTGGATAATCAGTGTCCTAGTAAGCTTAGCCTGCCAGGTTACCCCTAACCATAGAATTGACCTTAGGCAATTTAAGCTGCCTGAAACCCTTAACTTTCCAACTATAAATAGGGACATCTATGTACCATTCAATCCATCTAATATTGTGATACCTCTCTATTCTCTTTATTCTCCTTCATCTTTTCCTCTCTTGTTGACCTTCGACTTAAGCATTGGAGAACAAATGCTGGGACACTCCTAGCTTTTGTTCTTAACTACTCTCTTTCTCTTTCTTATGATTTTGAGGGTTTCTACCCTTAGCAAGTCAACTTAGCACGAACATTTGGCGCACAAGATAGGGGGCATTTCTTTGTTTTGCCAAGCTAAAACATCATGCTGCCAACAAAGGGAGTGGTCGAGGAAGAAAAACCAGTTGCTGTAGTTGAAATCGAAACCCAAAACAATCAACCTATAGATTGACCTGCACCAACAGGCCCTACAATGTAGCAATTCCTTGCTCTCAATCAATAGTTACAATCCTTAAAAGAAATGATCCAAAGCCTTACCCTTCCACAAACATCCAAGGCACCTGATCCAAATGCCTTAAAAAACCCTTACATGGAAAAACTATCGAGCTATGAGGACACTAAACCTCATCAACTTTAAGAGATGAAGAGCAACATACCACCACAGTCAGCCATTGCCACACAACACCTCTACATAAGCCACCACTCAAAAATCCAAACAAACCATCCCTAAGCCTTAACCAAAGAAAGACTTCAAAGCTCAGATGCAGGCTATGGAAAAAGAGTTGAAAGGTAAAGTGATTACATTTAAGGAAGAGCTAAAGTTCTTGAAAAGCTTGCCTTTTATCGAGGAGATTGATAGGACAATGCCCCCAAAAGATTCAAAATGCTGACTTTAGAGACATACAATGGTACGACCAATCTTTTGATCATTTAAAGTTTTACCAAACTAACATGATGATGCAAAGGCAAATAAGGCTCTGATATGCAAAGGTCTAGCAACCACACTCAAAGGGGTAGCTCGGTCTTAGTGTTGCAATTTGAAACTGAAGTCCATTCCAACATTCAATGAGCTTAGCCATTCCTTCATATCTCGATTGGTTAGTAGCAAAAAAATAAAGAAAACTATGACGAGCTTAATGTTTATCCATCAGGGCAAAAACAAGTCTTTGAAAGACTATGTCACACGTTTTAATGTAGAAGCCCTACAAGTCAAATACTTAAAACAAATTGTGCAATTGCCACCCTGACCAATAGACTCAGTGATAGAGAGTACCACTTGAAGCTCACCCTTTTCCCTATAACTATAAAAAATATTTACCAATGTGCTACTTGTTCTAGAGAAATATATCAATGTTGAAGCTAAATGAAAAATAGTTAAAATGAGAGAGGTTTATCCATCTTCTTCAATAGTCAAGGTGAAAGATGCTTATCACTTTTCTGGTTAAAAAAATAAGATCTACGATATCCTCAAGTGAGACTTAAGAGTACCCTAAAGATAAAAATTACACCATAATGAATATCTTCAAAGAGAGGACTTTGATGCACATTGAAAGGGACCCTTAGTTCAGATGGCTAAAACCATAGAGGTAAAATATTGAAAAGATCCTATAAAGAGATTGCTTTCATAGAGCATTGACCACAATATTGAAGATTGAGTCAACTTGAAAAACAAAATACAAAATTTGGTAAGAAGTGGCCAGTTGGATAGGTTCATAGACCAAACAAGATAAGGTCAAGGGAGATCAAATTTTAGAAGAGGAAATCAAAGAGAAGGGATAAGAAAGAATCTGCAAGAAAGAAAATAGGAACCAAGATGGTGGAAATAAGATAAATGAGTAGAAGGATAAAGGTCGAGCTATAGACAATAAAAATATAGCAGGCATCATTAACGTAATAATTAAGGGGAGCTTTACCTCGGCCAAAAGAAAATTTCATCAAAGGATAATTATAGCCATAGGGACCTTAGCCAAGAAAGAAAAGAGTTGGAAAGATGAACCAATCTCTTTGACCTTGGAAGATATGGAAGGGATCCAATTTCCATATGATGATGCCATCGGGACCACTGCCATTGTATATAATTATGTGGTGAAAAGAATCTTATTCAATAATGGGAGCTCAACATACATCTTATACTATAATATAATGTTGAGGATGGGCATTAAAGAAGAAATGTTGAAATTGTTCACTACCACACTAATTGGTTTTAAAAAGTGCCTGTAAAGGAACAATCAAGCCACCAATCTCACTGGGCATTGAACCGAGACCATCACCTTGGTCATTGAATTTATGGTGGTGGAAGTCTTTCAGTATACAACATGAAACTGGGCCAACCTAATCAATCTGTTATGAGAATGATTGACTCAACTCCTCATTTGAAGATTAAAATTTTGACACCAAATAGGGTTGGAAAGGTCAGAGGAGACCAATACACAACATGATAATGTTTTGTGACAACCATGAAGGGAAGATTGGGAGCAGATTCATAGTTTGGCTAAAGTCAAAGAACAAGAGAAAACTGAAGTAGTAAGAGTAAAGGTAAAAAAAATTAAAGAAACAAAGCAAGATAGCCTTGGTAAAAAGCAACACAAAACCAAATACAACACACTCTTAAGCCACTCCAAGCTCTTAAGGTCTACTTCTAAGTTTTTAAGCCCAAAACTTATATAATTTATGAAATCGAGCTTTTAAGCTGGCATACATATATGTTAATAGAACCAAGCTCATAAGCCAATTAAACAAATATAGTAGCTAAATTTTGTTGAACTTTACTTTTCTACAATCTGTCATTCTACTAGCATATCAACTAATTGCTACATCAGGATTTATCCTTCTTACAGGAGACAACCTTGATCTAATTGAGTAAAAAGAAATAATTGATCAAAGACTTAAAGTCGATGACAATAGACTAGAATGACAGAAGATCTCATCTTCTAGCCATTATGGGAAAGTAACTTTGAAAAAAACATACAAATTAGAAAAAAGTTTGACCACAAAAAAAAGTTAATTTAACTTTTGAGAAACAATTTCGATCTATTTGCATGAACTCTATCCGACAGGCCGGGGATAAAACACAAGGTGATGGTCCATCAACTATACACAGATCCAAACATGAAATCAGTTTGACAAAAAAAGAGGATATTCACCCTAGAAAGGTAAAAGGCAATAGAAGATGAGGTCAGCAAACTATTAAAGGTAGGCTAAATCAAAGAGCCATACTATCCTAATTGGATTGCTAACATTATGATGGTAAAAAAGTACAGTAGAAAATGAAAAATATGCATAGACTTCAACGTCCTCAATAGATCATGCCCAAAAGATAGTTTTTCTCTATCCAATATAGATCAGCTGGTGGATGATAGTGCCAAACATGGCCTGCTCAGTTTCTTTTATGCTTATTTTGGCTAACATCAAATCAAAATGTTGAAAGATGATGAAGAGAAAATAGCTTTCATAATTGAGAAAAGATTATATTGCTATAAGGTAATGCCTTTTGGCTTGAAGAACATTAGAGCAACCTACTAAAGACTGGTCAACAAAGTCTTTAAGAACCAAATCAACCAAAATGTTGAAATATATGTAGACAACATGATTGTAAAGAGCAAAAGCTCAACTGAGCACTTGAAAGATTTGAAAGAGACCTTTAACACCCTTAAGAAATATAATATGAGGCTCAATCCCAACAAATGTGCTTTTGGGGTCATATAGAGAAAATTTTTTAGCTATATGATCAATAAAAGGGGGATAAAGGCAAACCTTAAAAAAGTTTAAGCTATTCTTGACATGAAGGCACTGACTTCAATTAATGAGGTACAAAGCTTAAAAGGTAGAATTACTGCCCTAAGCAGATTCATGTCTAGATCAATAGATTGGTGCTTACCATTCTTCAAAATTTTTAAAAATATCTCAGACTTTGGATGGTCATTTCAGTGTAAAAAGCTTTAACAAAGCTTAAACAATTTCTTTTCACTCTATCTATCCTCTCTAAGATGAGACCTAATGAAGGGGTATACTTGTACCTGGCCATAACTGACTAATTTATTAGTTTTGTATTGGTTAGAGAAGATGAAGAAAGATAAAAGCCCACATATTTTATGAGCAAAGTTTTGATAAGATTCAAAATAAACTATCCCAAGATAGAGAAATTGGCTTATGCTATGGTCACATTAGCTAAAAAGCTCAAGCCATATTTTCAAGCTCACATAATCAACGTCTTCACTAACCAACCACTTAGGTAGATTATACAAAAATCAAAATTGCTAGACAAGTTGATTAAGTGGACAGTAGAGCTTAGTGAAAATAACTTACATATACTTCCCAAATCAATTCTAAAATCACAGGTGATAATAGACTTTGTCACTGAATGCACCTCGACCCAAACTAATGAACAAGTAAGAAAGGCTGAAGAAATAAGAAAAGAAGAAACATGAAAACTTTTATGAATGGATTAGCCACTAATTAGAAAAATAGGGTAGCCATAATTTTGATCAACCAAAAAAAGTTACAGTTCTAGCATGCTTTAAAGTTCGAATTCAAGGCTTCAAATAACAAAGCTAAATATGAGGCACTAATCACCAGCTTGAGACTAATGATCAAGCATAATGTAAAGAACATCATTGTATATAGCAACTTTCAACTAGTTGTCGGCCAAATAAATGGATAATTAAGAGCCTGAGAAAAAGGAATAAGAAAGTACCTAGACAAAACATTGGCACATTTGATCACATTTTTAAAGGTTGAGGTTAGAAAATTATTGAGGTAAAAAAAAACTTACCTAATTCACTATCTAAAGTAGCATCAAGGATAACGGCCAATAGCTTAGCCCATGTCTTAGTGGGAAAACTAGCAGAAAAAAGTATTGATGAAAAACTAGTCATCCAAATTGAAGAGAATGAGTGACGGATGACATCGATCCAAGCTTAACTGATGACTAGTAAACTACCTGAAAACAAAGTTTGAGCTAAGGCTCTTGTAAGAAAAACTTCTCAATACACTATGATCAGTGGGAAACTATACAGAAGGTCTTTCAGTTAGCCTTACCTCAAATATATAGATAAGAAGGATGGAAATTATGTCTTTAGAGAAATTCATGAAGAATATGTGATAATCACCTTGAACCTCGACCACTAGCTTATGAGGTTCTCAAACAAGGTTATTATTGGTTGACCATCAGGAAAGATGTAACCAACATGGTGAAGATATGTGATAAGTGCCAGAGATTAGAGCACATACAACACTTGCCATCAACTGAGCTAGTTTCAATCATCAGCTCTTGGCGATTCATGCAATAAAAAATGGATGTCCTTGATCCCTTCACTCTAGCCATAGGGCAAAGAAGATTTGTTTCAGTAGTAGTTGACTACTTTACTAAATGACTTGAAGCAAGGCTTTAGCTACCACAATCAAAGCTCAGATTAAGAAGTTTGTGTATAAAAATATAATTTATAGATTTTGCTTACCTCAATCTATAATAATAGACAATATGAAACAGTTTGATAACCTGAGGTTGAAAGATTGGTATTCTAATCTTAACATTGATTTGAGATTCACCTCAATCGCACATCCTTGGTCTAATAGCTAAGTCAAGGTGGCCAATAAAACTATACTTAAAGCTCTTAAGAAGATATTAAATGAAGCTAAAAGCAAGTGGGACAATGAGTTACTTAGTGTGTTATAGGCCCTCGGGACAACCACAAAGATTCATACAAAAACCCCTATTGAATTTAGCTTTTAGAACGGAAGCTATGATTCTGTGGATATCAACCTCTCTAGTTTCAAGTCGAGCTTGAAACTAAAAAAGGAACAATGAAGCTCGTAAAACTAATTTAGACCTAACAAAATAGCAAAAAGACATAACTTTAACTAGAGTAATAGCCTATCAACAAAAGGTATCCAATTTTTACAATAAAAAGGTCTAACAAAATAGATAAAGAAGGGCAACTTGTTGTTTAAGAAATTAAAAGCTTCAGGAATCAACGACTGAGGTGAAAAGTTAGCACCGAATTGGAAGAGCCTTTACATAGTTAAAGAAGTCATCCATGATGTGACCCATGGCTACAAGATATGAATGAAAATTCTATCTCGAAGACATGAAATGTGGACTACCTTAAGACCTACTATTAGTAGAGGCCATGAGGCCAAGCACACACTTATAATTATTTGTACCATCCCATTTCTAAGCTAAATAAAGTTCCAAGCTTGTTTAGAATTTATGTTTCGTTAAAATCATTTATGAAGCCTAAAGCTCATCAACTTTTAAACTTTTACTTTTTAAATTTTAGCATCCTAAATAACAGAATAAATGGAAAAAATTGACGTCTAACATCATCCACTCAGTTGATTTAAAAAGAGTCACTCGACATTATACTTATTTAAGAAATTATCACACAAACCCAACAATCTCATGAAGCTAATCTTGAAAAGTAGGTTCATAACCCAGTAAAAGACCTCGATCATAATACCATATCGAGCTGACAATTCAATTAGACTTGACAATTAAAACATGACACAAACACGATATAAAAATATGACATGAAAGTGACATGGCTTAAAATTGTAGCAAAAACTATACATGGGTTTAATCAAACAAAAAAATTTGTATTTCATGTTTTCGTGTCGAGATGAATTGTGATACAAAATCTTCTTGTAAAACACGATATGAATACATAAATTTTAGTATTTTACATGACACAAATATACAAATCATCAAGTCTAAGTTCAACCATTAACATAAATCCTTAAGTTAATTTAAACATTGTTTTATTACTTTCATCTTATTTGTAAAGTGTTGAGCTAAGACTTGATTACTTGAATTGTCACTTTTAATGAAACAAGCTATAAGATAAAAGAAAAGAAGTAAATCTGGAGCTAAGTCTTATGCTAAAAAAGTAGTTTTATTTCAATTCATCAAGAATATTGTTTACATTTGTCGAACTTGAAGCTTGTATAAAAAATTACAAAAGATTATCAAAAAGTTGTACGAAAATTATCAAAAAAAAAAAAAAGAGCTACCCTAAGCCTCCTCCTTCTTTTTTGCTTTTCCTCCTTGCTCTTCAACCCTGACCTTGGCTTCAGCCTTAGCCTTGAAAGCAGTATTAACCTTGGTTTCGAGCTTAACATCCTTTTCATTCTCGATAGCTTCAAAATGTTCAGTAGCAGAGGCTATCTAAGACTTCATATTATTGAGCCTAATGTTAGAGAGATCAAGGTTCAGGTCAGCAAAGTAGAATTAAACCTCTTACTTCATCGTGTTGAAGGCACCAAACACCTAGCTTCTACTAAATTTTGTTTGTATATCATAAAACTTTAGATAAGTTAGGAAGTCTTCCACTGCCTGCTACCTATTGTTGGAGTGACTCAACTATTGTCTTTTACATTAAATTATCCTCGAGCTTAGAAGCCAAGTCATCCACCTTCTTGCTAAGCTTTTCCTTATCCTTTTTTAATTCAACTAAAGAAGCTTGGGTCTTTTTATAAGCCTCTAAGGATTGATGAAGATCCCAAGCATAATCCTTCAAATCTTACTCGATCTTATAATAATGCACAAGGGCCGGTAAGAGTTTAAAAGGCCTTGCCTTGTAGTTTGAGAGACAATAGAAGGGAGTAGTTCAATAGTTACATAAAATACTAATTGAGCTCATACTTTGGAAAAATAAGGAAAAAATTAAAAGAAAACCAAAAATATAAAAAATATAAGATTAGATCGAGCTTAAAGACAATACTGACCTTTTTGTGAAGGTTACCCTCGTGATCTTCTTGACCATTTTAAGGTCTTTAAACACATTCTCTGCAAAATCAAACTCCATATTTATTTTCATTTACTTTAAGATGGGTTACAACTAGGTGCTCAACCTAGTAAGACAACTCTCAATCCTTTGTTTCTTTGAAGCTTTCTCATTTTGAGCTATTTGTTTCTATCTCTTCTAGGGTGTGGTCAGGCTAAAAGGGGGTTAAGGAAGAAAAAGGTTGATTATTTTGACCCCTTTGAAGGGGCTCCAACTTGAATAGGAGATTTACCTCTCTTCTTAGACTTGGAGGTGTGTAACAAGTGGGTAAACTCAAAATCTACCATCTGAGATGATACATCTACAGAAAAGATAAGTTAAATGCTAGAAAAAATTTTTACAAAATAAACATTGCTTAAAGTTGCCTTAGACTTATCCCAATTCTTAACCTCTTTTATAACAGAATGGAGGTCATCTTGTTAGCATCTACAACTAATTCCCATTACTAAGGAAGTCGATTATTTTATCCTAAGCTTTAAGCTCATTGATCTTGAAAAGATCGACCTAGATGACCTTAAATGTACCTGACTCATTATTTACCTCTTATACCTCTATATTATCCTTCTGAATGTAGAGGAAGAGCAATTTCCAACTCTTTGTTAAACTCAAATAGTTTGCAAAAATTTTCTTTACCAATCGAATTATAATGTAAAACTAGCTCTTATAATAAATATGTTTTTTAACTATAAAAAATTCCCTGAACAAAAAAATTGTTAAATCATAAAAAAGAATAAGTTCAATAATAAAAAAATACAAAGGAAACTTAAGACCAGCCATTATAGACTCCTAGAACACCCAAATCTTGTCAGTGTTTAGAGGAATAGTAACTTAATGGTCGGTGGTCGATGGTTGATGTTATTATATTGTACCCTTTTTTAGGAAAATTAAATTTGACCTTTAAAGCATAGGAATGATGCACCAAACACATGTTAGGGCTGCATTCGAGATTGGCCTTACCCCTTAAGCTTTACATCACATCCTTTAGGGTTACACCTAAGTCATAAGCATTATAAAAAGGGATAAGGTCATATACATCACTACTTGAGGTGACCTTTTCTTTCTCTTCACTTTTTCTTTCTTCCTTAGCTTAGTTAGACCTTTCTATCTACTTATCTATAACCTATTCACCCTTAGAGGGCTTAACATCCAATGACTCACTTTTCAAAAAGGTAAAAAGGACTTGCACTCGACAGGTTCAAGTATCACCATCATATCATAGGAAGAAAAAGAAAAAAAAAAGGGAAAATAGTAAATTCCTCATTGCTGTAATGTAAACCAAGGTTAGAATTTAAAGCTGACCTAGATGGACATCTAAAAAAGTTAAAGCAAAATTTATGGTTGAAAAGGGGGTAAAAGAATAAGAATGAAGGTTAACTGGAAGAGCTGAACTAACTTCTGACATTATGGCTAGAGGATTATCAAGTTCATAGTTTATTGCAATCAGAATTACATCCATGCCATGATAGACCCACTTTCCTCTAGCATGAGCATTCTCTTCAAGTTACCTTGGATCTTCAGTAGACATCAGGTTCAACTAGAAAGCTACTTGGTAATAGTCCCTTCCTATAATGACAGAAAGGACCTCATCATCTGAAGAACTTTAATGGCCAAGCTAACCTCCTCTTGGTTCCACCCTAAAACTCTCAAATACATTAGAATTGAAAGACATAATTAGAAAAAGTTAAGATACATACCGAAGAAGATCGAAAGAATAAGATAGATCAAAAGAAAGTTGGGAAAAGGCTAAAAGATAGATGAAATTAGGTAAGTATGAGAGCAAAAAGGTGTATAGTAAGGTAAAAGCCATAAAAGGTCCCTTTATATAGCTAACGTAAAGATAAAATGGACACTCCAAAGTGTGCCACATGGTAGAAGTGGTTATCGAGGATGACTTTGCACATTCTCAACCAAATTCATTTAACCCTTACAAAAAAGGTCAAAATTGTCTTTGAGCTTTGTCAAGGTGACTGACGTGTCCTATGTGCAAATTGATTTGATGTCAAAAATTAAATCTATATTTAATAAGCTCAAAGACTATACTGACCTTTTTTTGTGAGGGTTACCATGGTGATCTTCCTAACCACCTTAAGATCTTTAAACATGTTCTCTATGGAGTTGAACTCTATATTTATCACTACCCATTCTAAGGTGGGCTACAACCGGGTGCCTCATCCAACAGCACAAGCTTCAGTCATTTGTTTTGTTAAGGTTTTCTCCCTTTAAGCCTTTTTATTTCTATCTTTTTTGGGGTAAAATCGGGCTAAAAAAAGGCTGAGAAGAAGGAAGGTTAATTTTTTTAAGCCCACTTAAAGAGGCTCTAAGCTGAATGGCTGTTTTACCTGAACTCTTGAACTTAGAGGTGTGTAAGAAGCGAATAAACTCAAAATCTACCATATGGGATGATATATCTGCATAAAAGACTAGCTAAGTGTTAGAAAAAAATTTTACAAAATAAACACCATTTTAAGATACCTCAAACCTATCCCAATACTTAACCTCATTTAAAATAGAAAGGAAGTTAGGTCATTGTCATCCATAACTAACTCCCTCTCTTAAGGAAGTCCATTATTTTATCTCAATCTTCAAGCTCACTGATCTTAAAGGGACTAACCTATTGGTATGTGCCCTTCAAGCTAAATTATATTTTGGCTAAGATAATGTCATATTTATAGTATTTTGATATTTGATATCTTATAAGTCTTATTTCTTTATCATTGAGCTTATGTACATATATTTTAATGTTGATACTTATATGATAAACTCCTTGGAATATAGATAAAGCTTTGTAAGGGATTTACAATAAGATTGTAATTATGAGATCATCACTATATAGAAGCTATATCTTCTAAAATTGTTCCTAGTCGATGCTTTATCAATAGAGGACATTGACAAAAGCTGTTAAGACTAGCAACATGGTTATGCTTTTACTTATAAAGCAAGCAACTGATCTCATAGGTCGAAGTTGGATAAACTTGAACTAACATATGGGTGCCTTGTTATAAGAACAAGTTTACTAAATATGACCTGGTATGAGAATGCTATGTGGTAGTTCACATAGTGTCTGTAGCTGCATTCTTATATGATGGTTGTATAAGTGATCATTTGACTTGAGATTACTTATAATCTTATTTGACAAATGCTAAACTTTTAACTTTACTTTACTTATAATTTTAACCAAGAATGCTCCAGTCGAGTTTTGTTAGGTATAACATGAGACATATGAGGATGTATGAAGTAATCAAGATGGGACCATAACTTTAAGTGATCTAAAGAGTATCTCAACTAGTCTTGATTGAATTAACTTGAGAAATCTTTGGCTAAAGTGAAACAAAAGTTTAGAATTGTTCTAAAACTTATTTGTGAGTTAATGTCAAGGATAAAACTTAACATGGTTGAACAAGATTGAATAGACATTAAACCATACTCAATGATCAAATCAAGATACTATGTGATGAAAGGATATTAATTATACACTAAGTCCATTCACAGATAGGTTGTCAAGCCATATTGAGTTTTCTTTAGCAATTAGGGGTCATGGCAATAAAGCGAGCATTGATCGTGATCTATAAACATAAGATTGGCTAATTGGAGAATTGATAATGAAGACAAAAAGTTTGTTTCATCCATAGCCAAATACTAAGTCTTAAAATTTTTGTGTTTATTGCCAACATGCTAAAGAACCTAATGGGTCACACACAATAGGACAATTGTGAAAGATTAAAATTGGGACAAATTAAGTTAGACTTAATTTGATTTTGGTATGACCAAAAATAGAGGAAATAAAAACAAGAAAAATAGTTTCCCTTGTTTGATATATTCGGCTAGCATAGGATTAATTGTGAAAATTTGCATTCTATGTATTAAACTTAATGTGGCTGAATGCTTCCTCTATAAAAAGAGCATCAAGCTACCCCTCTTTTACCCAATCAAGTAATAAGAAACAAATTAAGAGAAAGAAGTTTAACTCAAGAAAATTCTAGAGGTAATGCAAACACTTACTAGTTAGAATATGGTTTTAAGTTTTACCAAACCTTAGAGAAGGTTATTTCACAAGAGTTCGTACAGATCACCATGAAAGGCTAAACACTTGGGTAGCTTCTTGGTTTGGAACCTATTTGGAAGATCACCAAATTGAACCAAGAGATTTTTGACATTCAAGGTAACACCTTTAGTCGAAACTGTGCACGCTTGTATATATATATATATATATATATATTGTTTGTATAATCTTATTGATTGATCTTGGCTTTAGGGAATTAAAAATTAAAAATTTTCATTGTTTTAACTCTACATAATGATGCATAATTCCCTACAAGTGGTATCAGAGCCTTGTCAATGTAGATTATACAAATTAGAAGTTTGTTTGGTTGTTCATGATATCAAAACTATTTTGATTGCAATCTATTATTGTGATGTAGAGGCTGAAAACTTAATTGTTTCTATATTTTTTTGATTCAATTCTTTCATAATACCAAAGCATGATGTCTTAGTATTATTGGGTATGAATTTTATGATTTATGGATATCATTTACATGCTTAATAAATTTTTTGTTTGCAATGTATCAGTATCAAAAAAATTATGCTTTAGTGATATTATGAAAATTTTTTCTCACTCTAGGGATATTATGTGGCTACGAAATTTTAACACATGAATATAACATATTGATGATCATTATTTAAAAATTTCATAAATTTTGGAGTTGATTTGGTTATTTAAAAGTCGATGACAATTTCAGCCCAGAAATCTGGCTGTGGCGGCTGGGTATGTAAAATATGCATATGATGTATTGTTGCCCTAATATGATTATGGTAATTGGTTTTCTTGATGCAGTTGGTACTTTTAAAAGTGAAGAGGCTTTAAAAACCTTATCACTAACATTTTAATGAAAATCTACCTGGTAATCAATATTGGGAATCTTAGGAAATTTGTTCACCAAGATTTCAAAATTTGTTTTTTTGATCACCAAGTTTAATGGACTATTTTTATAAAAGTCAAAGTAATTGTTACTTTGGATTCAAGAATCATGAGTAAAAGCATAAGACAGCATGGGAAAGAGTTTAGAACTCTTAGATGGTAGTTAGTAGGGGCAGCATAGCAAAAAATGGCTGAAACTACCTAGTTTCCATGAAAACTATAATAGTCACAACTTGCTTTCCTTCTTGGATGGGTTTTACCTAAGTCCTAGATTGGTACTGTTTCTTATTGAATTGGGATTCCTAAATAGTTTGGGTTTGAGAAATAAATTTCATATAAAATCCAAATTGAATTAGACTTTTTAACGTATTTAAAACTTCTAATTAACAAGAAACTATTTCACTACAGCAACTACTTGGACTAGGAAAATCCTAATGCATGTAATTTAACTGATTTTAATTGATTCACATTCCTAAATGGTTTAGAGTGATGTCAACCATGTTACATTAAAATTCAAGTTAATATATGATTCCTTAGTTGTTTAGGAAATTATGATTGCAAATTACATGTTTCTAAGATAATAGTTAGACATATTTGGACATGCTAGCTAAATATGTCTATGCCTTCCATCACGTTAAGTTGGATGATGATTGATATATGATATCGATATTGATATTGATATTGATTCAAAAAAATAGATGTGCAAGATCATTAATTTGAACCAAGCATGATGATTGTTGTAGTCTGCATGTTAGTTATGAGATAAATACCATAAATGTTATATTAATTTATTATTATACATGCTAGAATTTATATATGATAAATTCCATGTATAATTGTGAGATGTATGATAAGATTACATGTATTGGATATATGATGAATTCTTATGCATCCTTGATGAGACCTATGATGAAAAAAATCCCTATGAAAAATATTAAATCTTGATGCCTTCCATTAGTATAAACAATTGAACTTTCTACTAGTGGAGCTTGTTAAGACAAAACTCAAGGCACTCATTATTCGAAATAAGGTTGTGTTATGATTAATGGGTCTTACTTAACTATCATTGTATTGTTCAGATGTGAAAAACTTTGTTCGTATAATTATAGAGGCAATGATTGGGCAAATCACCCAATTGATCTAAGAGTCACATGGGGATGTAATTGATAAGCATGTTATCTACCTAATTTACTTATCATGGCTTGTTGAGACAAACCTTAAGGTTATGGTAAACTAAATGGGATCCTAACCCACAAAAAAAGGTATTTTTTCAAGTTGATAGTGAGGGCTATTAATTTGATTAAAATAGTGGGAGCAACCAATATATAGATTTAGACCTTATCTATATTGGTATTGAACAATATGATTAATACTTGTTCATATTTTATAGGTTGCAAAATGAGTAGTAACTTGTCGCTTCATAGCATACTTGATGCTAACAAGTTCACAAGGCCTAACTTCAATGATAGGTACCACAATATGAAACTCGTCCTAAGGCAAAAGAAAATGCTTTTTGTTCTTGATGAATCGGTTCCATCTAAAGTAGATGCTAGTGCTAATGATGTAGTGTGGTGGGTTTATGAAACCCATAAAGACTATGTCGATCAAGCCACATATATCCTGGTGGCTAGTATAATCCTTGAGTTGTAAAGGCAACATAAGAATATAGATGCTCCAATAATCATTTTGCACCTTAAAGAATTGTTTGGCAAACAAGGGTAGATTGAGAGGTTTGAGACCTCTAAGGAATTATTCCAAACAGTGATGTTTGAGAGCACTTAGATCAAAGTGCATTGTCTTAGGATGATCAATTGAATTGAGAAACTTGGACAATTAGGATTTGTAATGGATAGTTAGTTAATTGTTGACTTGATCTTGTTATCTTTTCCTAGTAACTTTTTATGAATTGTAATGAACTTATGCATCAGATGGAAGTAACATTACCATAATTGATGAATATACTTGACACTGTAAAAAATCCATTAAAAACCAAAAGCCTATAGCTTTTCTAGTTTCTTCATCTAAGACCATGAAAAAGTCAGCCAAGAAAAAAAAAGTAAAAAGGTTGATAAGAAAGGGGATGCAAGTAAGGCTATCAATCTTGCTAGCAACATAAAAAAAAACAAGGGTGCATGTCACCATTATGGTAAGAAAGGTCATTAGAAAAGGAATCGCAAGGTCTACTTAGAAAGTTTGAAGGAGAAAGAGTCTAAAGACACTTCTACTTTAGGTATATTTATGATTAAGATCAATCTATCTTTTTTTGACACATAGTCTTAGGTATTGGATACTAGATGTTGTTTTCACTTATGTAATGACATACAAAGATTAAAAAGAGTAAATGCCTAAAGAAAGGAAATGTGTCTTTATGTGTTAGAAATGGAATAAGTGTTGTTGCCTATGCCGTAGGGAACTTATTATTTACCTTTACCTTTTGGTTTAGTGTTAGAACTAAAGGATTGTTATTATGTTCTTGTCATAACTTAAAACATCATTTCAATTTCTTATTTAAGTATAAATAATGTATACTCATTTAATATTAAACACAATTGTTGTTCTTTTTATTTAAATGATGTGTTTTATGGTATGGGAATGTAAGATAATGGCTTATATGTTCTTAGATTAAACAATGATGTTCTCAACATAAATATCAATAAGGCTAAACTAGATAAACCAAATCAATCTTACTTATGGCATTATAGGCTTGGTCACATCAATAAAACAAGAATCACAAAGTTACAGAAACAAGGATACTTTGATCCTTTTGATTATGAATCATATGGAACTTGTAAATCATATTTGCTTAGAAAGATGACCAAATCACCTTTTACTAAAAAAAAAAGGAAAGAGCCAGTGTGGTTGTTGGCCTAATAGATTCAAATTTATGTGGCCCAACGAATGCAAATGCCAGAGGAGGATACTCTAATTTCTTTACATTTACTGATGATCATGCAAGATATGTTTATGCATATTTAATGAAACATATGTCTGAATCCTTTGAAAAGTTCAAAAAATTAAAAATGAAGGTTAAAAAAAACTAGTAAAAGTATCAACACACTTAGATATGATCGAGGTGGTGAATACTTAAGTGACGATTTTCTAGGTTATCTAAGAGAAAATGGGATTTTTTCACAATCAATTCCACTTGGAACACCACAACACAAATGGACATTCTAAAATGAGAAATAGGACCTTGTTGGATTTAGTTCGATCTATGATGGGCAATTCAAATCTTGTTATATCCTTTTGGGGTTATGCATTTGAAACAGTTGCTTATCTTCTAAATATAGTTCCATCTAAATCCATTGACAAGATACCGTATAAGATGTGAAAAGGTAAAAGACCTAACTTGTCACACATAAGGATTTAGGAATGTGATGCTTATGTGAAGCATGCACAAGCTAACAAGATTGGAGCTAAATTGGTTAAGTGTAAATTTGTAGGATATCTAAAGAAAACTATTGGATGTTATTTCTACAACTCCAAGGAACAAAAGATGCCTATTTATAGACATGTTGTCTTCTTGGAAAAAAAAGTTTATCCTTGTAGATAACAATGGGAGGAAAGTAGAACTTGAAAAAGTTTAAGAAACACAAATTGACACAAGAATGGAACTTGGGCCAATGGCTAAGGCATCAAATGCACAGGCGAAAGCTAAAAGTACACAAGAACTCCATAGTTCAAGTAGGACTCACCAAGCTCCTGAAAGATATGGATTTCTCATAGACAAGGATAAATTGATCATAGATGATGATCTTACTACCTATCAAGAAACAATGTTGGACATTGATTTTAAGAAATAGAATGAGGCCGTGAAATTCGAAATGGAATCTGCAACCAAGTATGGACTTTGGTGGAACTACCCAAAGGGATAAAAACCCATAAGGTGCAAGTGGGTTTTCAAAAAGAAAATCGACATGGATGGCAATGTAAAAATGTACAAAGCCAAGCTAGTTACAAAAGGTTATAATAAAAAATAATGAGTTAATTTTGAAGAAACTTTTTCACCAATGGCCATGTCAAAATCCTTTAAGATTTGCTTGCTATTTCCATATATACCATGACTATGAGATATGGCAAATGGATGTCAAAATGGCATTCCTTGATAGGAATTTACAAAAGGATGTGTACATGATACAACCCAAAGGTTTTAAATCCAAAAAGAATGTCGACATTGTGTGTAAGCTTCAAAGATATATCTATGAACTTAAGTAAGCATCAAGGAGTTAGAATATATGCTTTGATAAAGTAATTATAGAATTTGGATTCATAAAAAATGTAGATGAACCTTGTGTATACAAGATGACAAGTAAGAGTGCAATTTTTTTCATAGTGCTATATGTGGATGACAGATTACTAATAGGAAATGATATGCCCATGCTACAATCTACCAAGATTTGGTAATCAAAGAAGTTATCTATGAAAGTTTTGAAAAAAATAACATATGTGCTAGGCATAAGGATCTATAGAGATAGATCAAAGAGGTTGGTTGGTATCCTATAATCTAGATACATAGACAAAGCGCTAAAAAGGTTTAGAAAGAATCAAAAAGAGGATTTTTACTAGTGTCACATGGCATAAATCTTTCCAAAGACATATGTCTAAGACACAAATTAAGAAAGATAGCATGACTAAGGTTTCATATGCTTAGGCAATTGGATTCATTATGTATGCAATGCTATGCACAAGGCTTGATATCTCGTATGCTTTAAGCATAACAAGTAAATATCAAGCAATTCTAGGTGAATGTCATTGGAAAGTCATGAAAGCAATCCTTAAGTACTTGAGAAGAACTAAGAATATGTTTCTTGTCTATAGTGGAGTTGAACTCTTTGTTCAGGGCTATTATGATGCAAGCTTTCAACTCGACAAGGATGCTAGCAAGTCTCAAAGCGGCTATGCTTTTACTCTGAATGGTAAAGTAGTAAGTTGGAAAAGTTTGGAATAAAGTACAACTACAGACTCTGCAACCAAAGCTGAATACATCTCTACATCTGAGGCTTCAAAAGAGGTTATTTAGATCAAAAAGTTCGTAATTGAACTAAGTGTTGTTCCTTGCATTGTTGATCCGATAATAGTTTATTGTGACAATAATGAAGCTATCGCTCAAGTTAAGGAACCAAGTTCTTATCAAAGATCCAAACATGTATTGAGGTGATATCATCTCATTAAAGACTTATTTCTAGAGGTGATGTTAAAATTGAATGAGTACCCGCAGAGGATAACATTGCTGATCCTTTTACTAAAGTTATGTCCCAAGAAAAACAAAATAAACATGTACTCAAATATGGTATTAGATACATGAATGATTGGCTTAGTGTAAGTGAGAGATTGTTGGTAGTTGCCTTTTTAGCCAAATCATATTTTGGCTAAGATATTATCATATTTGTAGTACTTTGATATTTGATATCTTATAAAGGTCTTATTTCTTTATCATTAAGGTTGTGTACTTATATTTCAATGTTGATGCTTATATGATAAAGTCTGTGGATATAAATAAAGCTTTGCAAGGGAATTACAATGAGATTGTAATTATGAGATCATCATTGCAAAAAAGCTATATATTCTAAAATTGTTCCTAGTCATTACTTTATCAATAAAAGGACAATGACAAAAGTTGTTAAGACTAGCACATGGCTATGCTCTTGCTCTTGCTTATGAAGCAAACAATTAATCTCATAGATTAAAGTTTGGATAAACATGAGCTAACATATGAGTGCTTGTTATGAGAACAAGTTCACTACACATAACCCAATATGAGAATGCTATATGATAGTTCACATAGTGTCTATAGCTACATTCTCATTTGATGGTTGTATAAGTGATCCTTTGACTTGAGATGACTTATGATCTTATATGATGAATGTTATACTTTAACTTTACTTTACTTATAGTTCTAACTAAGAATGCTCCAGTCGAGTATTGTTGGGTATAACATGAGGCATGTGAAGATGCATGAAGTAATCAAGATGGGATTCATTACCTTGTGTGTTCAATAGAATATCTTAACTAGTTTTGATTGAATTAACTTGAGAAATCTTTGGCTAAAGTGAAATAAGAGTTTCGAATTGTTCTAAAGCTTTTGTTTGTTAATGTCAAGGACAAGACTTAACATGATTGAACAAGATTTAGTAGACAGTAAACCTTACTCAATGTTCAAGCTGAGATATTGTGTGATGAAATAATATTATTTATACGCTAAGACCATTCACAGATAGGTTGTCAAGCCATATTGACTTTGTTGTAGCAATTAGGGGTCATGGCAATGAAGCTAGCATTGATCATGATTTATAAACATAAAATTGGCTAATTGGAGAATTGGTCATGAAGACGAAAGGTTTACTTCATCCATAGTTGAATATTAACGCCTACAATGCTTGTGTTTATTGCCAACACGCTAAAGAACCTAATGGGTCACACACAAAAGGACAATTGCAAAAAATTAAAATTAGGACAAATTAAGTTGAACTTAATTTGATTTTGGTATGACCAAAAATAGAGGAAATGAAAACAAAAAAAAAAGAGTTTTCCTTATTTGGTACATTCAGCTAGCATAGGATTAATTATGAAAATTTGTATTCCATGTATTAAAGCTAATGTGACCAAATGCTTCCCTTATAAAAGGAACATCAAGCTGTCCCCTCTTGTACCTAATCAACTAATAAAAAACAAACTAAAAAAAAAAAAAAGGCTTTCACTCAAGAAAATTTACAAGCACTTACTAGCTGTGGCTTTAAGTTCTACCAAATCTTAAAGAAGGTTCTTTCACAAGAGTTTGATTAGATCACCATTAGAGGCTGAACACTTGAGCAACTTTTTGGCTTGGAATCTATTTGGAAGGTCACCAAACTGAACCAAGGGATTTTAGGCATTCAAGGTAACACCCTTAGCTAAAACTATGCATGCTTATATATATATATTGTTTGTATAATCTTATTGATTGATTTTGGCTTTAGGGAATTAAAAATTTAAAAATTTTGCTACTTTAACTCTGTAGAATGATGTATAATTCCCTGCACAACTTGGACATCTTTAAATGTACCCAGCCTATTAGTTATCTCCCACACCCCCTTCTTATACTTTTGAATGAAGAGGAAAAGCAATTTCCAACTCTTTATTAAGCCGATCAATCTACAATTTTTTTTTGCCAGTCAAACTATGACATAAAACCAACTCCTATCATAGGCATGCTTCTCAACTATAAAAGATTCCTTGAATAAAGGAACTGTGGGATCTAAACCTAGTTTCTTACAAAGAATAATGAATCCTATTATATACCGAAAAGAATTACGATGAACTTAGTGATTGTTAAATCATAAGAAAAAAGAAGTTCAACAATAAAAAAATTCAAAGGGAACCTTAGACCAACCATTATGAACTCTCAGAACACCCAAATCTTGTTGGCATCCAAAGGCATAGTAACTTAATGATCAGTAGTCGATGCTTATTATGCTATACCCCTCTTTAGAAATACCAAATTTAACCTTCAAAGTACGAGAATGATGCATCAAGCACATGTTAGGGCAATCCTTGGGATTGGCCCTACCTTTTAAACTCTATTTCATATCTTTTAAGGTTACACCTAGGTTGTAAGAAGTATGAAAGGGATAAGGTTGTATGCATCACCGCTTGAGGCAACCTCTTCCTCCCCCTTACCTTTCCCTTCTTCTTCGACTTGGTTATACCCTTTTACTTGCTTGTCTATAACTTGTTCGCCTTCAAAGGTCTCATCACCTGATGACTCACTCTCTAAAAAGGTAGTAGGGGTCTACATTTAAATAGGAGTAGGTCTCACCATCACATTAGAGGAAGGGGAGATAGCAAACTTCTTAGGCCCATGATGTGGACTAGGTTAGACCTTAAAGTTAGCAAAGATGGATGTTGAGAAAAAATTGAAGCAAATGTTTGTGGTTAAAAAAAGGTAGTTAAAGAAAAAAATGAATGTCAACTGGAAGAGCTAGATAACCCTTAACATTGAGGATGGAAAACTTTCAAGTTCAGAATCTATTGCAACAAGAAGCTCATCCATGCCATTATGACCCGTTCTCCCGTGACATGAGCATTCTTTTATGTTACCTTTGATCCTCAACAAACATCAAGTTCAACGAGAAAATTGCTCGACGATAGTCTCTTCTTGTAATGATAGAAAAGTTCTTGCCATCTAAAGAACCTTGATTGCTAAGCTGACCTCTTTTTGGTTCCACCTAAAACTCCAAATACACTAGAACTAGAAGACATAATTAAAAAGAGTTAAGATATAAATTGAAGAGGATGAAAAGGATAAGATTGGTCAAAAAAAAATTGGGAAAAGGCTAAGAGATCGGTAAACTTAGGTTTACACGAAAGCAAAAAAGTTATAAGGTAAGGAAAAAGCCATTGGAAGCCCTTTATATAGCCGACTTAGAGATTGAATGGATGCTTGAGATTGTAACACATGGCAGAAGTGGTTACCGAAGATGACCTTTCACATTCTCAACCTAAATTCATTTAACCACCAATTTTTCTCTTTTCTCTTTAAATGCAAATTTACTTTCTAACATCAAATCAATTTGCACAAGGGACACATTAATCACCTTAGCAAAGCCAATCACATCGACTAAGTCGACCATGCAATAGTGCAAAAGATAAACAAAATTTACAAACCAAGAATTTATACAAGTCTAACATTGGCTATCGCAATAGTAAATCAACGAATTACAACCAAACACAGCATTAGGCACACATATAACATGTTGAAAGCTAACCATAGGCTTACTTGATCCAGCCTTTCCTCACTCCAGCACTTGTAGTCACCCACCTCGTTGACTTACGATCAAAATGACCAGATAAGCTCTCAAAGCCTATAATCAAGAAACTTAAGCTTAATATTAACAAACACACATCAGATCAGCTAAACCAACACTCGTCAATCTGATACTTAGACTACTAGGTGGGAAGATAAAATGTTAAGGGTACTTTTAGGTCCAAAGGGCATTTTAGTCATCTTTCTTCATTAGAAGTTGCCAATAGACAAATAGGGGCATTTTGGACTTTTGGGCCAACTTGACCTGTCAAACCGACCTAAGGTCATAGTGCCACGTTAGCTTAGCCACCTCACCAATCTACCCAATAAGGCCCCCTTGATGCTAACTTGTCACCCTCTGAGTAGACAATCAGTGTCCTGGTCGGCTCGACCTTCCATGTCATTTCTAACCACAAGCTAACCCTAGGTAGCTTAGGCTACTCAAAACCCCTCAACTTTTAACTATAAATAGGAACATCTAGGTACCATTTAATCCATTTAATATTCAGATACCTTTCTATTCTTTCTATTCTCCTTCATTTTTTCCACTTTTGCCAACCTTTGACTTGAGCGTCAGAGAACAAATGCTAAGGACACCCCTTAGCTTTATTCCTAACCGTTCTGTTTCCCTTTCTTATTAATTTTAGAGTTATATCCCTAGCAAGTCAGCTCAGCACAAATGTCATGGACCTTAGAGGGAATCCCACATCGAACATAATAAGGGTTACTAGGGTATAAAAGGGTTCACACCATCTCTTCCTTGTGAGGCGCCTTTTGTAGGACAAAACCGTGAGGCCAAGGGAGGCCAGAGCGGACAATACCTCACAAGGGTGTGAACCGTGGCGGTTAGGCTGATTCAGGATGCTAGAAGGGTGAATGCGCGGGTCTAGAAGCCACGCAGGTTCTGAGCTTGAGTCTCGACCCGTGACAAGAGGTATCAGAGCCAGCCCTAAACCGTTCAATCCACGCCAAGCGTCTCGAGGGAGGTAGGCAGGGTGGCCAGCCTCCGTGATAAGGGCGTCACGAGGTTGGGTGCAAGAGAATGTCACGGACCTAAGGGGGAGTCCTAAATCTCACATCGAACATAATAGGAGGGTTACTGGGGTATAAAAGGGTTCACACCATCTCTTCCTTGTGAGGCACCTTTTGTAGGACAAAACCGTGAGGCCAAAGGAGGCAGAGCGGACAATACCTCAGAAGGGTGTGAATCGTGACGGTTAGGCTGATTCGGGACGTCGAAAGGGTGAATGCTCGAGTCTCGGAGCCGCGCGGGTTCGGAGCTTAAGTCTCAACCCGTGACACAAACACCTTCATACTAGGAAGTCTTGAAACGGTTTAGATAAATTGTATTAATGATATAGAATTTTTTTTGGCAATGGATTTCTTCCCTTAGAAATTACTATAATCATATATATCCAAGGGACAAGATAGAGCCTTGAATCTTCACATTGAAGTCAAATGCTTTAAACTTGTTCAACCTACAAGGACATTAGATGATTTGTGAAATTCTCACGTTCCACCATAAATTCACAAAGTATCAAACTATTCTTTGCTATTTTTAATGCACCATTTTAGGTAGCTTTTTTACTTGGGTAGAAAATCAAATACAAAAGTTTACTCAATAACCTCTCAAATGAATTAGTGGTTAAAATTTATACAAACTTGCTAACTGTGTATGATGAGTCTGATGACTAGTCCTTCTTCACTGACCACACTCATTGTTTTGGACAGAGATGTTGAGAAGCAAGAGGAGGTCGTGTTGCCTAATGGCATAAGGTATATTTTCTTCATTGTCTATAAATTAATCTATATATACTTGATTAACCACCTAAAATATATATCTAATGCCAGCATTTTCTTTGGCTAATAAATGATAATATATATATATATATGCATTTAAAACAGGTACTATGAGTTGAGAGTTGGTGGAGGGCCTTTTCCATGGAATAGAGACTTGGTGGTGATTGATCTCAAGGGAAAAATTGAAGGCGGTGGTCAAGTGTTTGTTGATACATTTTATGGAGGGAAGAAGCCACTTGCTCTAGTAATGGGGTCAAGGCCTTACAGCAAGGGAATGTGTGAAGGGGTAGAATATGTGTTGAGATCAATGAAAGCAGGAGGCAAAAGGAGAGTGATAGTTCCTCCAATTTGGGGTTTGGAAAGAATGGTCAGATTTAGGCTCTGGTGTCCAGATTCCACCGTCTGGCGCTCTTGAGTACAGTGTTGAGGTTGAGATAAAGTCTACATTGCACCCGCATGATCTTTTTTTTTTCCTTTTTTGAAGGAAAGAGTCATAAACTAAATTGCATATGTACTTAATTAGTGCACTTGCACAGTTTTACGAGTTTATTTATTTTTTCCCCCTGTTAGATCATGAAAGTAAAAGCAAATTTATCAAGGAATTCAAACTTCTTATAAATCCAGATTGGATAGTTAAGAGATAAACACTACAATTACAATAAAACTTAAAAACAAAATCCTGCACTTTTAAAAAGAAAAAAAAAACCCCAATAAATAAATCTTCCCATTACATTACGGACTAGCTGGCATCGGAAAGCGGCACAATGGGCATCGATGACTGGTATTCAGCCACTTCTCAATACAGTCTCCATGGAAGAGATGCGAACAAGGCATACAAGTGACCTCTGTTCCAGGCGAGAGTTGCTCCATACAAATCATGCACTCTTCAGTAGAAGCACCAAGACCATCAGCCTCAGGTTGAAGCTTCACTTTTCGCAAAGCCTTGACGGAATCCTTCTTCGCAGGAACTGGCTTAGGAGTTTCTTGCATTGACAACTCCAGTGCCAGAGCCTCTAACTCATCTTCCCACCTCACCATCTTCTTGACGCGTAATATTATTGTGGGGATGCCGCCAAATTCAGAATTGTTCTTCTTTTGTTTCTTCTGCTTCTCTTTTTCTAAAAGCAGCTTCGCATCGGAGAAAACTACGTCCAATATCCTTTCAAGGCCGCGCTGATCGGTACGCCATCCAGCTTCACGTAAACGGTGAGCTACATAGTTGCGGTGCCGATTGGAGCCAAAAACAAATTCTGGCAAAACCAATTCTTCCTGGAATTCCTCCTCCCGATCATCCTCCCGAACATTGCCATTATAGTCCTCAAGGAACTTACGGATTTGAAGAAGAAATCCGGTTTGGGAAAAGTGAAGACCCTGGACAGGAGGGAGAGTTACGTCGCATTCTACCGTCAGTTGAAACCACGGTTCGCGTCTTGCCATTATCAAAACAATCTCTTCGAAGAAAAGGGCAATGGAATGCAATGAATCAAAGCAGAAAAACAATCTAAAACTTAGGGTTTGCTTTGAGTGAAGACTAGGGTATGCGATTGTATTTATAGATATATTGCCTATCCTAATCCTAATGGGAAAAGAAGAAATGGAGAATAAAATATTTTATTTTTTATTATTTTAATAAAAAAATAACATAATTTACAATACAAATTTTGTAGTTTTTTGCACCTCCAATCTTATTATTTTAATAAAAATAAAATAAAATAATTTACAAGTTATATTCCAACTAATATGTATTTTATTACCTATTTATGTTATCTGATTATTAATTACTTTTGTTTAGTTAAAATTTCTTCCAAGTTTTTTTATTAAATTTAAAGAATATTTATCACTTTCAGAATGTTAATTTTATTTTTCAATTGATCCTTATGTAAATTTTCAAAATTTTTTAACTTTTTTATAATTTTATAAATATGAATAAATAAATAACTATAAATATGAATAAATATTTATTCTCTTTGTAGTTTATTAGAAGTGTCTATGAATTAGGTGAGACGGAATCAAATTTAATGTCTTTTTGAAAACTTTGCCCAAACCCCAATCCAATTGGACTCTAATCTTATTAAAATTAAATACAGAATAAAATAATTTACAAGTTATGTTTCAACTAATAGTATTTTATTAGCTATTTATGTTATCTCATTATCAATTACTTTGTTTACTTAAATTTTCTTCCAAGTTTTCTTTATTAATTTTTAAGAATATTTAACAATTTCTTAAAATGTTATTTTACTTCACTAGGATAAGAACTCTTTTACTTAATAGATATTATATATTATAATATATTATATAAACCTTCCCATCTTTGAAACACTTTGATAGTGCTTCTGCATTAGTAATAGGTCAGAGCACATGAAACCATCTTTTTTCTTTCCTAAAAGAAATATATATATATATATATATATATATTGCGTAGACCTCATACAATAACAATCCTAGCTCTACCATATTTTTTGTTTCATTTCTATAGAACAATCACAAAGACTTTTTTCATTATAGACGGACAACCAAAACTCAATGCGTAATCTTAATATTCAATGTGTATTTCTGAATATATAATCTCATTTTTTTAATTATTCAACTATTTCATTTTACCAAGCTCGATGTTAGCCAAATTAGTCAACATTTATATGTTTTGATGCAACAAAATATTATTTGTAACTTGAAATTTAATTGAAAAGTTAACATAATCTTCACAAAATTTTACATCCCTTAAGTTATATTTACATACATAAAGTATAAATATAATATGAGTGAAGCATATTGTTAAATAAAATGATTTACTATTTATTGGTATCTCTCTCTAGACATATATTAGAGGTAGGAACTCTAATTTTAAAGTGAGGTAGTATATAAGATAATGTTAATTTTATTTTTCAATTGATAAGTCTACATGTTAAGATGATAAACTATCCTTATGCAAATTTTCACAATTTTTAAAATTTTTTAACAAATATGAATAAATATACATATAGATATAGATTCATATAATATTACTATAATTTTTTTTTCAAATATTCATTCCCTTTGTAATTTATTAAAGGTATTTATGGGTCGAATCAATTTTTTTTTATTTAACAAAAACATCAATGTTGAAAAATGGGATTAATTTTTTACCTGAAACTCGCACACCATGAAACTATTCGGTAATCTATCTAGCAAAACCGTAATTCAAAAAATTCTAATAATATGATTACGTATCCTTAATTGTAATTGCCCCTTAATACTTCTCTCACACTTGTTATTGGTATTTTTTACCCTTCTTTTTACTTATCCAATTTTCTTTCGTTGGATAGGTGTTTAATATTTTATAGGATGTCTTAAAGTGGAAATGACATCTTCTTGATGTTTCAATAATTCTAGTTTCTCAAGGAAGGAAAATAGAACAAAAGATAAATGAGGGAACATTTTTGTCCTCATTTTAAAATCTGAAGGGAAACTTTAAAGGGGAATCAAAATCACTTTTGGATTAGGGTTTTTTGAATCAAACCCTATAAATATGAACCTGAATCAGGCAAAAAAAAACACAAAAAGAAAGAAAAAACACACAGCGATTAGAGAAAAAAGCACAAAAAAAAAGCCATAGAATACAAAAATTTTTGAAGATTTTTTGGGTCAAAAAGAAGATTTTTTTTGAAAATTTTTCTAGAAAATTTCTAGTTTTTGGTTGAATTTTCTAGCAAAATTTGAAGATTTTGGCTACTTTCCAGTGAGATTTCCATATTCCGACGAGTTTCCCAATATTCGACATCAGTTTTTCAAAAATCAGTGAACTTTTGGTGAACATCTAGCAAACTAACCTAGATTCCAGTGAGAAATTTTAGAACCTGATGAAGATTCAAATGGTGTTCATCATTTTCCAAAGAAAGAGGGAGAGAAAAAAGAAGAGAGAAAGAGGGGAAGGAGAAATCTGAGGAAAAAAAAGTTTTAGGATATTTATACCCCATCGAAATGATGCTATTTTGGAGGTTTAGTTCACTTAGGATCTGTCCATTGTGCAAGCAAAAGTTTGACCCGAGTGCTTGACACGCTTTGACCAACCTTCCTATCCATGGCTCAAGCCAAGCCCCAAGTCGAGTTGTTAGCTTAGCCCTTTTCAGCTACTAAGCCAAGCCATTTTTTTGCATTTTTTATTTTATTTTATTTATTTTAAAGTAGTTTTGCATGATTAAATTTTAGGAAAAATTAGAAAGCTTTTTAACAAAATAAAATAATTTTTTTGAGAACAAATAACAATTATCCAATGATGAAATCTTTAAAAATTTTAAATGGTAAATTTTTATAAAATTTCTAGGTGAAAATTTTTTTTCTAAATTTGTCCCAAATGGTGGAATAATTTAGATAAAATTTCAATACAAATAATTAATATTTTTTTCAATTAAAAAAATAAGAAATTTTAACAAAAATTTTTGAATTAAATACCAATTATCCAATGATAAAATTCTTAAAAATTTCAAATGGTAAATTTTTATAAAACCTCTAAGTGAGAAATTTTTTTAAATTTGTCCCAAGTGGTGGAATAATTTAGGTGAAGTTTCAATAAAAGTAATTATATTATTTTCAAATAAAAATTTTGGATAAAAATATTTGACAATTATCTAAGGATGAGAATCTTAGAAATTTCAAATAATAAATTTCCTAAGAAATCTCTAGGTAAAAAATTTCTTTAAATTTGTCCCTAATGGTGGAAGAATTTAAATAAAACTTCAAGAAAATAGTTGTTATATTATTTTCTTTCCAACAACAAAAAAAAAAGTGAAGTTCTAAATAGATCCAAATGATGAAAAATTTAGAAATCAAAAGGAAATTTCTAAATTGGCCCAAATTGTGAAAAATTTAGAAATAAAACTTTTAAAATAAAAAATAAATTTCGATGATGAAATTCGTAGTAATCACAAATGGATGATTATCTAAAAAATTCCTAGGTGAGAAGATATTTCTAATTTTGACCCAAATGGTAGATGAATTAGATATATTTTCAATAAGAAAACTAAAATAAAAAATAATTAAACTTTTTATGATAATAGAACCTTTTCAAGAAAACAAATGAGATTCTTAAATACTCTTAAGGTTGGGAAATATTTTTAAGAATTCTACCAGATTGATGGAGAAATCTAAATAATTATTTCTAATATTCAACATTAAAATTTAAAACCATTAGAATCAAGACCTTAGGATAATTTAAAATAAAATGGTACCACCCTTTGGATAGGCATGTGGGAGTGTTATAACCTTCTCCATATGTAACTGAACTCATGAACTCTATTCTAATTAGTAGACAAGAACCTATTCTTTTAATGACCCTTACTTAAGCTTAGAAACTCCTTAAAAGGATAGATTCATTATGTGACCAATCACACCTAATTAAAAGAGATTTGTGGTGACTTCTCTTATTAAGTCTAGCTATAGATTTACAGATTTATATGTTTTGACAATTTGGCAACTCCATTGGGGATGAACTAGAGAGTTAAGCAATAAATTTTAAATTTATCCTATCCTTTGGTCTAATGGTTTTAAAATGTAATGATTATGTTATTTGTTTACTAATGTTTTTCCCTTTTTTTTGTCTCTTATTTGATTTATGGGGTTGAAAATTTTATGTTCCTTCACACACACTATCACATGCATTTGCATTACATGAGCTCTATATCCAGACTTTGTCCCTCTTAAGAGGGAGTAAAGTACATATGCTCTCATGAGATGATAATCTCCGCAATGGCTAGCAAAATACTCTCACTTAAATTGAATCCTTTTCGTTGGTAGCCTGTGATGGGTGAGGATTGGAATGTCTTACTAGTCTATGATGGCCAATGATGTAAGGAACAATTTGAAACCTTTAGTGGTCAAAGTCACTTAACCCAACTTATAATTTACACTTAAGAGGCCAGCTTTAAGATAAAGCTATTCCTACCCATTGATAGATGTACCTCAAAGTTAGGACATAAAAAGGAACAATTTGTGTGATATATTGATTATTTAACCATTTTGTTTGACTTTATGCATTTGCATCATTTCAATGTCATTTAATTCTATGCATCATTTTCATTGTCATATTTAAATTGTCATTTGCATCATTCTCATATAGGGATATTTGCCACATATCAATTATTGATAAATCAGATCTCACACTTACATCCATGGAAAGCCAAATGCAATCAAAGTCCACATTAGTTCGTTATGAATCTCCTCATTAATTGAAAATCAAGTTAGAAGAAGGTCAAAGAAAATAAGGTGATTGCTTGCCTTAAAGTTTTAACTCATCATTGCTTGAAAAAGTTCATCTCAATCTCCAACAAAATGACCTAGCTGACCTAAGTAATGTAGGATGCATAAGTAGAACAACAATGCAGGAGGTATTTAAGAATAAATATAAAGACACAACTTTATTGCTCTAAGTGGATGTGGACAATAATTTGATTAGACCCATTTTTCAATTTTGGGATCCTTCTTGTAAGTGTTTCGTCTTCAATGAAATAGATATAATGTCGATAATTAAAAAGTACATGGTCTTAGTTTGCTTTGATTTGTCAAACCCAAAAAAGATTTATTCGTCAAATAAGGTGGGTTATCATAAAAAGCTTGTCCAAATGCTAGGACTTAGCTTGCCTCAAGTTGATGTATATGTCAAGACAAAAGGTGAAAGTAAGGCTATCCCATGACGTTTTCTGTGAGACTTCATCCAAGGGCATTTGAATGATAATCAGGGGTTAATGGCAATGGCTATAGCTTTATATGGATTGGTAATCTTTTCAAAAGTCATTGGATATGCTAATGTTGCAATAATAGCTTTATTGATCAGTTAGAATACAAAGTCAATGTAGCACCAACCATTTTAGTAGAAATCATTCATTCCTTGAATTTTTATTATAGAAATGGTAAAGGTCAATTTAATGGGTGCTTACAACTGCTTTATGTGTTGATGAAGAGTCATATTGAGTGCGAAAAAAGTCAGTTTCACAAACCATACCTTTGTTCTAATATTCTAATCAAGGAGTTTTGTTGCAACACATGACCTAAAGCAAAGTCAAAAGAAAAATGGGTTTCATATTTTTGTGTGCTTGATAGCCAAAAGATAATTTGAAGAGCACTTTAAATGCATCATGAGATAGTGTTATATAGTTGTGGGAATCAACCTTGGGTTCTTTTATTAGGCTTATAGGCTGCTGTTACTTATGGCCAATCTAGATGCAAGCAATTTATTTCAGAAACTTATGGACTTAATCAATGAGAATTTTTTTTCACTGAAAAAAATGCGTATGAAATGATTGAAATGATCAAAAAGGCATGGAAACAAACTATCAGGGTTAACCAGGGGAGGTTTACTTATGATGTCACCCCAAAATATATTGTGTGGCATATAAGGAGGGGCAAGGATATTGTGCTTCCTCGAGAACAAATAGTTGACCATTTTTCAAAGTCGATTCTTTAAGATCCCTTGCTCAAAGTGGAAACGGCTAAAAGAAAACTTCAAATTAAGAAAAATGAGCTGGAGCAAGAAGATAAGCAATTGAAGGTAGAAATGAGAGAAAGTTTAAAGCTACAAGAATAGAAAATCCAAAGCCTTACTGAGCATAAAGATCAATGGAAAACCTTATTCAATGATCTAGATAAGACACATTCATTAGTCACACTCAACTTGCCCGACTCTTAAAAAAAATGAATTATTGAAAGCAAGGGTGGAAGAAAGACAAAAGGCCACTACTAGGGTGCACAAACATAGCCAAATGCTACAAAAGATAGTGGATCAGCGCATAACATAGGTAAAAGCTTTTACTAATTAATGCAAGAAATATACTAAATAGAATGAGCTATAGAAAGACATGTGCACAGAAAAATAGAAACATCTAAGGCATATGTTCGATCAACTATGCACTGTTGCAAATAAGGCATTAGAAATGGAAGAAATGGAAGATTTGAAGGCTGTGGTGCAACCAATAAGAGCTCATGGGTGACGATTGCTTGACTTCCTAGATGAGGCATAAGATCATTACCAGCAAGCTGGGAAATTTATGAGGCATTAAAGTAATGTTTAGGAAATATTACATTGATGTTTAGAACTTTAAAATATTGTTTTGGCTTTGTTAGGATGTACTTTTGAAATTTTATTAAAAAAAGTTTCAAATTGAGATTTTTTTTATCAATGATAGTTATGTGGTAAATATTAGTACATTTCATTCATGCATCAAAATATCAAACATAAAGTATAGCAGTTCTAATAATGATGCAGTTGTGGTATTCAAGGTTCAATGATAGCTCCACTAAGCAAAAACCCCATACAATCAAGTCACCCATGTAATACAAAAGCTCAAGCTAAACAAATGGAACAAGGAAATTCTAATCATTTTGAGAAGATATAAAGAGCTTAAGAGAAACTTAAAAGGGAGTTGAATAAGATTCGAGATATTTTAAACAAATTGAACAAGGGCAAAGGTATAGAAGAAAATACTAGCTAACAGGACCATCCATCATAAGAGGTGACTGACCCTTTATACCCTCTTAGTTATGGGCCACATCAAGCCCAGTCCATAAAAAGTGCACCATTACAACAATTCACATACCCAGTAGGGTATACGTACCCCAAAATGCCATCAACTTCAAATCTAAAGCATTACCAGAGCTATATAAATCTTTTTTTACTGAGAAGGCAGTAGAGCCAATTCAAGTCTTTGATCTAGATGATCCAAAAAAAATTAAAACCAAAAAAGATCGAATCACTAGGGGATTCAATAGCTAATTAGAAGATGAGTATACTAGAAGAAAAGTTACAAGTAGTAGATGGAATTGATTTTTATAGTTCTATAGATGCTGCTGGGCTTTGTTTAATCCCAAATGTCATTATTCCTCTAAAGTTTAAGGTACTAGAGTTTGAAAAATATTATGGTACAAAGTGCCTAAAGATCCACATTACTACGTATTATAGAAAAATGACTGCCCATGCAAATAATGAAAAGCTATTAATGCATGTATTTCAAGACAACCTTACGGGCTTTACTGCTAGGTGGTATGTCTAACTAGACAGGACTCGCATTCAATCTTGGAGTGATATGGCCTATGACTTTATTAGCTAGTATAGGTATATCATAGATTTAACTCCTAATCATCTTTCTTTGCAGAATATGAAAAAAAAAGGTAACTAAATCATTCAAAAGTATGCCAGGAGGTAGAAAGACATAGCTACTCAAGTGTAGCCTCTTCTAACTAAGAAAGAGACCACAATGTTGTTTGTCAATGCTTTGAAATCTTTCTAGTATGAAAAGATGATAGGAAATGCAATAAAAAATTTTAACAAACACAGTGATCTCAAGTGAAATCATTGAGAATGCCATTAAGAATGGCAAGTTGGAAAAAGGAGAAGCTTCTACCAAGAAGGCACCAATGAAAAATGAGACTGAAGCTTAAGTTATGAACTTTGAAAGATAATCATTCAGGGGTTATCAACCCTATTCACCATAAGTTTACTCTACATAGTACCTTACAATGAATAATACCTCACCCTACCTATATCAGCCTACCCCATAACCATCTTACCCATTAATATATCAACCCCTAACACTCAAGCTCCTACAAGACTTCAGATTCATCTTGCTAGCCTAGCAAGTGGTTCATAAGAGTTATGAAATACCTAAGAAAAACTTATATTTGACCTTATCCCCATGACTTATATGAAATTCTATTGAGAGCTCTATAACAACTACTTGATTGCCCTCAGTTGTCTAGAGCCACTCAAGTCACCCTATCTCAAGTGGTATGATTTTATAGTCCACTATGACTACCACTATGGAATTGTTAATCATTCCACTAAAAATTACACTATGCTAAGCATAAAGTGCAACGATTGATCAAGGATGGAATGATAAACTTTGATACAAGAGGGATAACAACACCGAATGTTAGTGGTAATCTATTGCCCAATCACAATGTCAATGCTCTAAATGAAGATCAAGAATGAGTTTGATCTAAAAAGGCTTGGTGAGTTTCAATGAATCAAGGCGGGCTATATGTCAATAAAAGCCCTTCATCGGATCACATGGAGGCATAATTTTGAAAAGGACAAGGGCGTTAAGGCTAATTGAAAGTTGCTTGTCTTTTTAAGATTTCTTTCAAAGTAATGTTTTTATGTAATAAGATTTTATTTTTTATCATTTTAAACAGGCAAGTTGATGTACTTCATTACATTTTCTCTTTCATCCCAACCAATATTCCATGTTTCATTTTTTTCTTATGTCTTTTTATTCCCATCCTCAAATTTCAAATGATGAATGTTTAGACAATGATAACAATAATTTTGGGATTTAATTTTGAAAACTTATTCACATTGATAAAGTTCAATATGTGAAAATTATTTAAGCAAAAAAAGTAAGCTACTAGCATATATAAAATAGATATATCTTGAAGATATACAGTCTTTTATAAAGATCCATCTATTTTTTTTGTTTAATAAATGATTTTCAAATAAAGCATTCATACTTGAGATGACAAATGGTCATCTTTCTTTTACCATTTGTAAAACCATCCATTGCTATCCCTTTTGAGCCTATTATGATTTTTTTTCTAAAGAACTCCAACCAAGGATCACCCTTCATACTGGGGGGCAAATTCTAAGAAAAACATACTTGAAAAAGAAAAAAGGCAAAAGGTCGCAAAAGGCCTCAAAGATAGAGAGTAAAAAAAAAGAGAAAAAATCCCTTAAAAAAGTAAAAAACAAATGAATGCCATAAATGATTTGGGGTAAAGTAATAAGAATCTTTTTATGAGAAATAAGATGAATGAAAAAAAGGAAAAAATAGTAAAATTATGTGGAATGGGGTAAAGTGCCAAGTTGCATCAAATGATGAGAAATGATCCTTTGGTTTTGAACCCTTTAAACACATATTTTGAGCCTATTTTATCAATTTCTTTTATGACCCTTCACCATAGCCTACATTACAACCTTTAAAAGTTTATTTTGATCAAATGTGAATGTTTGAATTGAATGATCATATGTTAGGCTATGGCATGCTTGTGATGGAATAATAAAATCATGCTATGTGGTTTTAGATATTCATGTGCGAGAGATATCAATAATGGATGAAAAAAATGAAAAATGTAAAAGAAGAAAAAAAGAAGACTCAAATTGAAAACCTAAAAGGGTGATTTAGATAGAAAAATATCTGAGCTAAACATTGGATGGATAGTTCTAATATATGAAAGATCAAAGACATCTGAAGATCCCTCAAAGCTGGGGCAAAGTTCAATGAGCTTAAAATGATTTTGGAAGTCAATAGAATGAGTTTTTGAGAAAGAATTCTAGATTAATGTTAAGAATTGTCTAAGTATTCATTGTTTGGACATTATGGTACCATTCATTACCATTATTTTGTACCAGACTCATTCCTGTATTAATTACCTTTTTACCAATTCACTTTGTACTCTCTTATTTTTGCATCCCCAAAATAAATCAAGAAAATGTCTGATTGCATTATATTTGTCAAGAAGTGAAATGATAAAGAATGAATGATAATGTTCATAAAAGATTCTTGCATTCCTTTGAAAAGAAATCCAGAATGATAAAGGCAAAAAAAATGAAAAACTAGTAGAAACTTGAAAAGATGATTTGAAAGGATACATAGTGTGACCAAATGATGAACATGGTGATAGATTGGTCAACATAACTCGTGAGTTATGATCAAATGATGAAAATAATGTGGATCAGTTGACAAAATTTATTTTGAAATGGCTAGTGCTGATAAGCTAAAAAAAAAAATAGATAGTGAGTCTTAAGAACCATATGACCACAATTAATTAGAATTTCATGACATCTGCATTACATGTATTACGTTTGCATTGTAGTTGGGACAATACATGTATGTAATTTGGTTTGGCTATGCACTTGCATCATGCAATAAACATTCAAATCATGATTTAGAATATGGCTTTTGTAGTATTGTGAGAATCTAGACTGTTGCATTTTCATCATTATCATGACATACTTTACAAAGTTTTGACTTTGATGAAAGATTGAGAATTTTCATGATAAAAAATTTCAAAGTTTTGGAGAAAAGCATAGCATGCATTGCATTTCTAAATGTTTAGTGCATAGCATACATTGCATTTAAGAATGTCTAGTGCATGAAGCAGGGATATTTCAAGATCCCACTTGGAGAAGATAGATATAAAAACTTTCCAATGAAAGAATTTCAAACTCTCATTTGAAAAAAAAAAGACCCCCGAGATAAGATTCGGATCCTTGAAAAAGGATGGTTCAAGAAAAACAATCATAAAAGTTGTGAAGCCTTTGCTCAAATGAGTATTTTTCAATTTTAAAAATGATCTATAAGATCTTTGGACATGATTGTCAAAGAGCTTTATTTACTTTTCAAAATCATGAGCCTCCGTTTAGATAAGCCTTATTTACTTTTTTAAAGTCGTTAAGCCTCTATTTAGAGAAGCCTTATTTATTTTTTCAAAATCGTTAAACCTCTACTTAAAGAAGCTTTATTTATTTTTTAAAGCCATTGAGCCTCTATTTAAAAGCCTTATTAACATTTCAAAGTTATTAAGCCTATGCTTATATGAGCTTTATTTACTTTTCAAAGTTGTTGAACCTCTGCTTCAATGAGCTTTATTTAGTTTTCAAAGTTGAATTTACTTTTCAAAAGTTGTTGAGCCTTTACTTAGAGAAGCTTTATTTATTTCTTAAAAGTTGTTGAGCCTCTATTTAGAGGAGTTTTTATGTTATTCAAAAAGATTGCGTATGCTTAAAAAAAAGTGTCAAGTTAATTATTGATTAGGTTGTCAACGTCTTTACATAATTTCTGTTTCACAAAAAATGTGCAAAGAAGGGTAGCTATAGACACCCAATCTATCTAGGGGTCTATTTGTTTTTCTTAACTAAAAAATAATGAAAAAAAAATCAACTGGTTGAGTTTGAATGAAATTGTCTATTTGGGTTTGGGTTGGACTTAAAATCTTAATGGAGAGTTTAAAGGGGAATCAAAATCCCTTTTGGATTAAGGTTCTTTTAATTAGAACCCTAAATATAGACTTAAATCAAGCAAAAAAAAAAACACACAGAAAGAGAGAAAAAATATAGCCATAGATCAAAGAAAAAAGCACGAAAAAAAAGCCAGAGAATACAAAAAAATTTTGAGATTTTTTGGGTTAAAAAAATATTTTTTTTCTAAAAATTTTCCAATTTCGATTGAATTTTTCAACTATATGTGAAGATTTCGGTGAGATTTCAAGATTTATGTGAGTTTTCTGTTTTTGGTGTCAGTTTTCTAGAAACCAGTGAACTTTCGACGAACGTCAGGTGAACTAACCCAGATTCTAAAGAGAATTTTCAAAATTTGGTGAAGATTCAACTGGTGTTCATCATTTTCGATAGAAAAAAGGAAAGAAAATAAAAGAAAAGAGAGAGAAAAAAGGAAAAATCTAAGGAAAAAGAAAGTTTTGGTCTATTTATATCTTATCAAAAAGACATCATTTTGGAGGTTTAGTCCAACCAAGATTTGTGCGTTTTGCAAGTGAGATGTCCAACTTGAAAACTTGACCCACTTTGACCCACCTCCTTGTCCTTGGCTCAAATCGAGCCAAACCCCAAGCTAAGCCATCAGCTGAGCCATTCCAATTCTTTCCCCTCTTTACAGCCAAGCCATTCCAGCTACCAAGTTGAACCGATTTTTTTAGTTTTTTATTTTATTTTATTTATTTATTTAGTTATTTTATTTATTTTTAAAGTATTTTTGCATGATTAAATTTTAGGAAAAATTAGAAAGCTTTTTAACAAAATAAAATAAATTTTTTGAGAATAAATAACAATTATCCAATGATGAAATTTTTAGAAATTTCAAATGGTAAATTTCTATAAAATTTTTAGGTGAAATTTTTTTTTCTAAATTTGTCCCAAATGGTAGAATAATTTAGATAAAGTTTCAATAACAATAATTAATATTTATTTTCAATATAAAAAATAATAATAAAAAATTTTAATAAAAATTTTGGAATTAAATACCAATTACCCTATGATGAGATTCTTAGAAATTTCAAATGAAAATTTTTTATAAATTCTCTAGGTGACAAATTTCTCTAAATTTGTCCCAAATGGTGGAATAATTTAGGTGAGGTTTCAATAAAAGTAATTGTATTCTTTTTCAAATAAAAAATTTTGGTTAAAAATATTTGACAATTATCCTAGGATGAGAATCTTAGAAATTTCAAATGATAAATTTCTTAAGAAATCTTTAGGTGAGAAATTTCTTTAAATTTATCCCAAATGGTGGAAGAATTTAAATGAAACTTCAAGAAAATAGTTGTCATATTATTTTCTTTCCAAAGATAAAAAAAAAATGAATTTCTAAATAGACCCAAATGGTGAAAAATTTAGAAATAAAACTTGTAAAATAAAAAATAAATTTCAATGATGAAATTCTTAGTAATCATAAATGGATGATTATCTAAAAATTTTTTAGGTGAGAAGATATTTCTAATTTTGATCCAAATGGTGGATGAATTTATATATTTTCAATAAAAAAATAAAATAAAAATGATTAAACTTTTTTAGATGACAAAGACCTTAGGATAATTTAAAAATATAAAAATATGAAGGTGCTATAACCTTCTCCATATGTAACTGAACTCCTAAACTCTAGAACTCTATTTTGATTAGTAAACCAAAACTTATTTTTTTAGCGACCCTTAATCAAGCTTAGGAGCTCCTTAAAAGGATAGATTCATTAGGTGGTCAATCACACCTAGTTAAAAAAGATTGGTGGTAACTCTTCTTATTAAGTCTAATTATAAATTTATGAATCTATATGTTATAACAAGAGCGAAAGTGAAAAGTAACAAAAAAGATAAAGAGTATATTTATAAATAGAAGACCTAATCATTTAGGTTGTTCAAGTTTGAATCTTTTCAAAATCAAAGTTGGATTAATTCAAATTCAAGTTATTGATTTTTTTTATCAAATTGGATTAAGCCAAATTGAAATGAATTTTTTAAATTCAAAATAGTTTTAACAACTTTAGATGAATGTTTAACTATAATTTATGAGTTTGATAAACTTCATCATGGGTTTATGTAGGCAAAATAGATCCCTGAATCTATACAATTGCATAGAGATATTGCTTTCTAGTTTAAACCTATTCCTATGCATTTAGCTTATACTTTTTGCTATTGCAGATTGATGCATTTTGTACATTTTAAGTCTCTAATCCTTATAATAAGTAGTTAGGGTCTTTAATCTCTATTTAATAAGTAGTTAGGGCACTTAATCCAATTGTTCAGAGTAAAAAAGTGATATTTGAGTCTAAGAAGGCATTTGTGTCATGGGCCTTGGACTTATGCCAAAATTTCGTGCGACCTTAGATCGGAAATCTATTTTTTGTATGCCTAAAAAGCCTAAATCACTCTAGAAGAGTTGACACTCAAAATAATAATTGAAAGGAATTCAAAAATAAGAAAGACTAAAAGATAAGATAAGTGCAAGAAATGCTATAATTTGTTTTGTTAAAGAGTTTCTACACACTGAATGAGGATAAAAAGACACTCTATTTATAGTTGAAACCCCACGAATCAATGGCGAAGATTGAATCGATCCAATGGCTATTAAAAAGTCTAAATTTACAAGAGATTACACGAGATTACATTGGAAAGTCCAAATATTACAATTAACTATACCATAGCTTAGTCAATCTTCCATATCCTTCTAGAAGGTTGTTTTATCATTTAACCTTACCGGAGCCTAATGCACCTATACTTAGGCCTAGGTGTAGGGGCTCTTTTAAAAGTGAGTTCCTTAGTTTTTAGGGCTAGTACGAGTGGCTTTTGTGCTTGTTGTGAACCCGAGACCTGAACCCCCTTGATTGATTATGTTGATCATGCTCGAAAACACCCGCATGGGCTGTGACATTTTCCCCACCTAATCTAATAACGCCCTTTTCGTGTCCTATAAGTGGAACTAATTGATATGATCCTCAAACTACCAAAGATCCTCTGCTAGTTCCCAACTAGCTTCACTGACAGGAAATCCCTTCCACTGCATAAAGTACTCATATCTTGGTTTGTAATTTCACCACCTTGAAACCCTATCAACTAGTATAACATTGACCTCTTTGTCATATGAAGCATTCTTTCTTATTGGTACACGATTGCATGCCATGACTCTACCTTTTAAATCTTTCTAATCCTTATGAAATGGTTTGAGCATGCTAACTTAGAAAATTAGTTATACCTTAAGCTTTAGTGACATTTCCACCTTGTAGGCTGTGCTGCTTATTCATTTCAGAACTTTGAAAAGTCTTTTATACCTCCAGACTATGCCCTTATGCAAGCCCTATAGTGTAACACCAAGTGCAGCTTCAGCATTATCAAGTCTCTAACTTGAAACTACACAACCGTCTCTTTCGAATAGTCCACTTTTTGCTTTTCTTTGGTACTTTATGTAGGCAGATTCAAGCAAAGTTTACTTGTTCCTACCAAACCTTAGCAAACTTGTATGCTACTGGATTGGGTCATGTGTAGCCCATTCCACACTCTTTTGAGAGCGATTAGGCTATTTTCTAAGGCTTATGCTGTGGCACTTTATTGCTACCTTTTTCTTATCATAAACTTTTTGAAAGGCTTTCACCTTTTAACAGAATTGAATAATACCTAGCTGCATCACTTTGGGCTTCTTTTGTTGTTATTCATCCCTACTACTCTTGCTTTTTAATATCTTCTTGCCCATTCAATGGCTGAAAGCTTTTTTTGCTTCAAGCATTCTCTAATTTGATATGGACCAGTACATAAAAAGTAACTCTAGGGCTTTTTCTCTTTACTTATGTCTATGATGGCTTAATAGGTCTTGACCTTGTAAAATCTAGGTTTTTTTATTATGGAGACCCATACTCAATTTGTGAGATATTGTCAATTTTAACCTGAAGGTCTCATAATTTTTTTCATAAAAGGTACCTCACAAATTTGGGTTTAAACCCCAACTTATATATCATAACAGATTCTCAAAATCCCTTTGTAGGTTAGGGTATCACAAACTCTCCCCGTTAAAGCTTGATGTTCTCATCAAGCCCAACACAAAGCATAGATAAAATTACAGAACCAAAATCACACCAGACATTAAGATTCTAGCAGTGGCTCTCAATAAGTAGCACCTAGCTTTGTAGAATTCTAGAAATGGCTCCCACGATGTAACACTTAGCTTTTATTCGACTACTAACTGCTCTGATACCATTTATGGGGACCCACACCTAACCTATAAGATATTATTAGCTTTGACCTAAAGATTTCATGATTTTGTCTTATAAAATGTGCCTCACAAGTTTAGATTTAAGCCTCTACTTATATATCATGGTAGAACCTCATAATCTCCCGATGTAGGATTGGGTTGTTATATCCACATCTTTTTTCTTGGATGAAAAACTACTACTTGTCTCTCCATCGCTCTTACTCTTACTTCTAGGCTTTAGAGACTTGCTACATTCGAATTCAATCATCATTTTTACAGCAACAATGGCTTGACTCAACTTTTACACGCCTCTGTTGTAGCTTGGACTTTACCTATAGCTTCAGACCATCCATGAAATAAATAGAGCTTGCTTTTGGCTCACACTTAGGACTATTAGCAATAATTTTAAGCACTCCCAATAATGGTCTCGAACTTTTCTAATTTGAATAAGCTTACAAAACTTCCCTTGAGCTTCATCTTTTGTATACTTTAGCTTGAACTATTATCTAAGTTCTTTCACAAACTCGTCCTATTTGGTGATTGCCTATTCACCATGCCTAACATTGTCATACCTATAATGTCACCATAATAAAGCATTATTGCTTAAATACATAATAGCTATGCTTACCATTATTTTTTATTTTTGCCACTAGAAAGTACTGTTCCATACCCCACACAACATTGTCCACATCTTTGGCTAAGCGACTTCTTACAACTTAGGCACATTTACCTTGGGCCCTAAACTCGCTCTAGCAATCATAACAACTCGTCAATGTAGAATGATCAATTTTGAGCCTCTGTAGCTCTTCCACTAAGGTTGTCACCATGGTCTCTAACACCTCATTATGTTATGTGAGCACATCCATTGCCTTGTTCACGACACTTTGCATCCCTTCCTTGAGCTCTTCCCTCATTGAATATAGTTTTATGACGTACCATTAGTGTCCTCAAACCTATCTTGCATATTTGCAATGACCACCTCACACTTCTACAGTCAACTGTCCATGGTCTCTAACACTTCATTATGTTATGTAAACACATCTATTGCCTTATTCACGACATTTTGCATCACTTCCTTGAAAGGATTATTATGAGAATTTTAAGTGAAGAAATATTTTTTGAAATTTCACTTAAGTATTGGGAAATTTAGAAAAAATTTTCAAAACTAAAAATTTTCATTTTATTCTTAAGAAAAAAATGTTCTTAAAGGGTTTCTACAAGAAAATGAAATTAAAGGAATTATTTTTAAAATTAAAATTAAGATCATTTTTATCAATATTAAAGGATAACTTGTGGTTATTTAACAACGTTCTAAATCGAACGTTGTAAGAGTGCTAACTCTTCCCAACGCGTAATCGAACTTTCGAACCAATATTTATTTTCAGAAATCAAAATTATCTTTTTGATAAATCTTAACTAATTTAAATATTTTATTAAAAAGATAAATTTTTAAATGATAAATCACACCTATTAAAAAAATTGACAATAACTCATTTTTATTTTAAAATTTCATCTAAACAATCGAATTTTCAAACCCACTGACATCAGGTTCAATAGTTTCGAGACATGCATAGACACAGGCACATGCACGAGCTTTGGCACGGGCAAAGGTGCTGATCCAAGCGCAAGTCCTGGGAAAGGCCCAAAAGCGAGCACTATTGAAGACAAACTTGGAACTTTCCGGTATAAAGTTCCACCTGCTTTAAACTCTCAAGTAATGAAGTCCTTGTAAATTTGAACCCCTAATCTTTAATATAATTTTGGACTCTATATAAGCCTTTAGATAGGACCAATTTCAATAATTGATATAAAGAGGCCTTGACTATAAATAGAAGGTTCTCACCTTCATTGCATGCACATCATAACTTGATTAGTATAATTTTACTCGTTTTATATTCTTCTCTTTCTCTCTAGCCTTTCCTCAAACCCCTATGTTTGTTAAGCAACAGCTTGGGTGATTAATCTTGAAATATTGAGTGTCTGAGCACTAGTTTGAGTAATAAACTGATCTTGCACACTAAATAAATCCATTCCCGGATCTAGAAGCCGCACAAACCTAGAGCTGACGACTTGGCCGTGACACTTGCATTCTGCCGTTGCATATATTCTTGTTCAAGCATATTTTGTGGTTTTTACTTCTAGTCTACTTGTGACTAAAATATTTTTACCCGTTGTGCAATGTGCAGAAGAAGCCAAGCAGAAATAAAGGATGAACTGAAGATGGGTTAATACTTGTTTTTCGGATTTGCCAGGTGGCAGATGAGGTATCAAAATGTAGGCAAATAGGATCTTAGGCTGCTTCCGGTTCTCGCCATTATTAATTTTCTAGCTGATCATCCATGGATAAATACAAATGTTTGAAACTTGGCTTAATTTGTTCCAGCAATGAAAATCCATTCTCATGCATATATTGTATGGTATTCTTTATTGATTGGTTAATTGATGGCTAGTGATTGCTTTTTTCTCAACTATATATGGTTCTGATGCAGATTCAATGTTGCCTACCTTTTCAGAGGGAATTTGATTAATAAATTGCTATGTTAAACTGAGAGTCAGATGAGAAAAAGCAAGAATCTTAAACGAATTTGACATTTTATAGGGAACCAAATTCTGTATTAACATGTATATTTTGTTACTAATATTTGAATAATAATCCTAATAATTTTGTTTGAGATTTCTGGGGAAAACCTGCACAAATTACGCCCTACACATAAAGACTTCTCAAAAGTTGAGATCAAGAAATACATAAATTGCAAATTATACACCTGCAGTTTTGTTGATGTTTTCCAAGGATATAACAGCACCCGATCTTCCCTCGTCTGATGGTCGGGAATGTGACATTAGAATATATATGACCCAAAAGTGAAGGCATACCAGGTAGACCAGGGACCATAGTTTTGCTGTTGCATTTCTTCTTAAGAATATTGCACCAGCCACAAAAATAGCATCCAACTGCCTAAGCATTGATCCAAGTTGCTGTTTGCCAGAACGAAATTTGTCCTCAAAGAGAGGCTTAAGCTTTGAATCAGAAAGATTCCATATTCCTGATTCCAAATCACTTGACGGCGCATTACTCATATTCATGAACTTGCTTTCATCCAGCATCCTTGAAACTGCCTAAAGAAGTTCACAAGTGCAAATTACAAATCTGTTGTTTAGTTCTGAAAAATTGTACTGTTAATCATTCATAAACTATGTACCTCAATTCTAAACGACAAAGTTGCCTTCTCTGAGGAGAGCGCCTCAACCTGCAGGAAACAACAGTGGACAAATGAGTCTCTACAAGAAACATTGCTATTTGATCCAGTGAGGAGCAAAACACATTAAGTAACCCTTCAATATGAATTTGTTTATTCATGTGTGCGTACACACACATGCATTTTCAACATTTGACATTGGTGTTTCCCAATTGAATTATTGCAGAAAGATGCTTGTGGGTTAATTATTCCACAATTTGGGCAATTGATCAATTGATATTTGGAGTCAAAATTGTTTCTCTGCTACTGTTTCAACACAGTAGGTCATCCTGCATGCTATATAAAGTTAAAAAAGGTTAAAGTGGAGACCTAAAGTACAGCCAAATAAAATAGCAGTTCACATCTCCAACCTTAAAGCTGAAAACATTATATATATACATATATATATATATATATATATATATATAGATATCACTTAAAAGATTGCTGAGGTTCACTCTTAACCTTGCACTTTGAGCACTAATCACTTACTAGAAAATAAAAACAAGGATGTTATATCGATTAACCAGAATCATTCACATGTGCAACGTTGAAATACAGACCTGGGCTTGTTTCTGAATTAAATGATCAGTCAGCTGTCCAAGCCTTCGCTTCAGCTCAACTTCTACTTCTGTTGGGTTCTCCACCTCTTTTCTTGTTGATTCAATGCTTGCTTCCAGTTGTCTTGCCTGTGTGTAACAAGCAAATCAAATACATAAAACCTAAAACAGCTTTATACTAATAATAAGGCTAAAAAATTAAAAAAAGGTCCGTGTCCTTTCTCAATTTCTCAGATAAGCCCTATTTTTCTATTGTACCAAAATGAGACCTTAAAGTAAAACTTTTGTTTAATAGAACTGTTATTTGGATGGAAACCAATAAAAATCTTTTATCGTTGCCACATTGGCATCTATGAGGTCTCTCTATCACGTCAGCATGTACAAAGGTAACTTATGTTGCTAAATAAGGAATAAATGTCAACTTAGCATTAACTTTCATATGTTGCCATCTAGATGCAGATGTAGCAAAAGAAAATGACCACACAGAGAGTTGACATGGCAAAACTAACATACTTCAACAGTCTTATCCAAAATAAGGGCCTAATCAGACATGATAATGCTTTAAGGACTTAATTGGCTACAATGGAAGTATAGGAGCTTTTCTGGGACATTAGGGACCGCAATGAGGCATTTTAAATATTTTAGCCAATACATAAAAGGACCAAGTGAGTTTGGTGCTAAGAGTCGAGTGAGACTAACTGAATTTGCGAATTTATATAAACACCACAAATAAAATTAAAAAATATAAGAAACAAGGATATACATGTACATTTGGACACTTTTTTTTTTTTCAAGTTGATGTTCTCTCTGCCTCTTGCGTTTGAGTTCTAACCCACCTATGCTTCCCTTCTTTTTTTTTCTCTTTTTTCTTAGGGAAATCACTTTTATAACATTATCAACAACTGGTAAAAAGTCAATAGGGATTTTTTTGTATAAATAACCTAAATAATAGTTGCATACCTTCCCACGTGTCTCAAGTTCCAAAAACTGTTACCACTTCCTTTCTCCTACGGAGACAAAATGAATTTCCCTGTCCATCTCTTTTTCTACATTGAATGCTTGCTACTTTCTTTTATGGATGCCAATTAATTAAATACCTACTAAAGAATGTTTACATGTTCTTCATCAGACCTCTTTTACCAACTTCTATATTTTCTCCATCTTGAATATTTACTTTTCATTTCAATACTTTAAAGTGAAAAAGAGATGCACACTCTAGCACCTTCTACATTTTCTCTAAATACTTTTCCTCTCAATGCAAAACAACATTCTTTCTAGTATTTTCAAGTTTTAACTCTTCCTTTTAGAATCTCTACAGGTCAATTATTTACTGCTCTAACATCATTCCTTACTTTTGTCTTGCATTCCTATAACTTTTTTCCTACTGTTGTCCGAAATAAGTTTTAATGCTTTGCATCTAATTTATACATCAGTGTCAAGTATCATCTTTTAGTTTTTAGGAGTTTCACCATATGGATATGCAATGCTTAATTTTCCCACATTTTCTTTTGCAGGCTTTCCTTGTTTTTCAATTAATTAATTATTAGTCTTTAGTGACAAAAAAAAAAAGTACTGCATGTTCTGAGTTGGGGTTCACAAGTTTAGTGACATCAATGTAGTTACTAAAACTAGAATTAACACCCACTACGTGGGTTTAAGAGGGAAAAGTGGAAAGGCTATATGATTTTAAAGTAAAAAAGGTAATTTGTCCCTTTCAAAGTGTCTAAATTAAAAAAAAAAAAAAAAAACTATCTTATGAGAAAACCACTTTAAAAATGGGCCTCATTCCTAATATATTTAGGAACAAAAATGACTAATATGACCTTATTTCTATATGTTTGTTAGATTTTTATATAATTATAGTAACTAAGTTGGTGCCTTGTGACACCGTACTCAAATATACAGTAATACTTTTCTTAGTAATCAAAGGAACAGCACAACAATAATTAATTTATTAAAATACCACAGTAGGCCCATAAAGAAAATTTCCTTTGGTAAATTATGCATTGCATTTCCATGTGCTGTACAACTCCTATACAAAAAGGTGGCATCCCAATACTATTGTATAACTTAGATTTGCATCAAAATTTATTTTTGAGTTGAAGAAAAATGTAAAGCAATGCAAATTACATAACCAAATTTTTTGGGAAAAAAGAAATGTTGACTGACCTTAATGGTGATGTCAACAGTTAAAAGGTGTGCAGGTAATTATATATGGTGACTCTATAGGTAGAAAATACAAGAAAACATTTAACTATCATATTTCATTTAAAAAATCATTTTACATAAAAGCAGAAAAATAATGTTAAGGATATATAAAAAAAAAAGTAACTCATGATATCAGACAGAAGATCTAATATATTGTTTTTAATGAGGATTTTTTTATTACAAAGAAGATAGAAGTACAGATTGATAGTTTAAAAAGTGATAAAGATGACCTCTAGTAGATATTCTAAAGGAACGAGTTGAAAATACAAAAAGGAATGTTGTTTTAATGTACGAGTAATCAAACTACCTGTGATGCTTATGGTCTAAAAAAAACTACTAGAGTTTCCATCATTCTGAAAACCCAATGACACATTTATTCTTTATGAACTAATGAAACATAATTAAATGCAAAAGACATTTTCAAGGTACTATAACTGTGTAGCCCATATGTAAAACTGCTTTTAGTTGTAACTATTTCTCACATGTGCAAGAGAAGGGAATGAATTTGCAAATTAAGTAGATGATTACCAGAAGAGATTAATGTCCTTTTAACTGATTTTTTTCTCCTTCCCCTAGTGTGAAGACTTCATCGGAAAGTGGCCTCCAATTAGTGGTGCTTTTTGTTGACCTTTGGCCATACACAAATAAAATTCTCCTTAACATATTTTTTACTTTAAAATTCTGAAATGAGAAGTAAAATTCAAGATGGAGAAAATGTAGAAGCTGGTGCAATAAAAAGAAATTTTGATGAAGATAGCATGTGAACATACCTTTAGTGAGTATTAATTAATTGGTATCCATAAAAGAAAGACATAAACTTTTAATGTTGAAAAGGAGATGGAGGGAGAAAGATTTGTTTTGAATCCAAGAAAAGGAACTGGTAGCAGCCGTTGTGACTTGGGATACATGGGAAGGTATGTGGGTATCATTTAGGTTGGGTGTTAAAAAAAATCTCTACTGACTTGTTACAGGTTGTCAAAAGGTAATTTCCCCAAGAGTGAGAAGAAATTAAAAAGTATAGGATCAGATGTGTAAGGTACAGAGAATATCAACTAATTTCTTTAAGACATTTGTCAAAATTGACATATTATATATATCCCTTGTTTATTGTACTTACTATTTTTCAGCTGTTAATGTAAATTCACAAACTAAGTTGGAATCACTTGACTCATGAACCAAACTTCAGTTCCTTTATATACAAGTACAGATTACATAAAAACTCTAGCAAAACATAAGTAACAGATAAAAATAAGAGTCATATTAGTCATTTCTCTTACTAAATATCATGATTAAGGCCCACTTTTACATTGATTTTCTGTATTAAACTGTTTTTTACAGGCTCTTAAAAGGAAAACAACTACCTTTTATTTTGAAAAATATTACATTTGCACTTTCTCCTCTTTCAACCATGTAGTGGGTGTGTCACAAATTCTAGTATTAAGTAAATCAGTCTAAATATTAAACGTAGATATTCAAAGTATAAGATGAAACTTGTTGTTAGTTGGTAGTCAAGTCTTGGAGGACATATGACCCAATCTGAACTTTAAGAATTTCAATACTGCAGCTAAACAGAGAAGGAAAAGGACAATTAATGTTTCATGGACATGCATGGTGCTACTTGTAGAGACCTTTTCTTATTTGAAATGTTTTATAACAAGTGCATGAATGAACACCATCAAGCTGAGGGATTTGGATCTCTATATCCATTTTACTCTGCCCTTTTTAGCGGAAAAAAGAAACATGCAGCTATCCATGAATAAGTGGTGAAATAGAATATTATATAAGTTGTTAGATCATTGCAAACTTATAAAACTAAATGTGAGTGTCTAGAGAGGAAGAAAGTGAGAGAGGAAAGCTAACCTTGTCTTGCAATTGTCCAATTTTATCAGTGACAAGAGAGTACTCTGCCTCAAGGATTTCACGTCCAAATTCAATTCCCTTTGATAACTGCAACATTTTAAAATGACAAGATTATCCAAACAACCCGTTGGAGCAAAGTACTTTTGCTGAAAATGCCAGATTAGAGCAGTATCTCTAGTCAGTATTTATAGACAAATATGATCTGAGAAACTACTTAACTCACTTGGTTTAGATAAGTTCCACTTTGGTGACTACTGGAGATCCTCCTCTTGAGTTCTACAAGGTGAAAAAGAAGTATCCGTAACTTGTAAAACCAGATAGAAATAAGGCAGGGTTATTTCAGGGTAGTATTAATCAAGAAATTGCATGACCTTCCCTACACCATGCAAAGCAAGAGTCTCGTGCACCACACAACCCCTTTAATTATTATAAAGACATTATATTTTCCTCAATGATTATATGATACGCATGGCAAGCAACATCATTACAGTCAATATGAAATCTAAAATGCGTTTGAAACATTTCCATGGTTTCAACTTATTGAAAAACTTTACTATAGAACACCAAAAAAATTAGAAAATATAATTAAAATTAGGTAACGAAAAAAAAAGTATTTTGCGGTGAGGTCTAAAAAAATTTGCACCCTAATGTTTAAAAACTAATAGTTAATTTAAAGATTTTTATGCAAGCAAATTAGATTATAGAGAGATAAACTCAAAAAAGGATGAAAAGTGAAAACAGATGAGAAGAAAGAAGGGAAGGGTTGGGTGGGTATCAATCAATTCTAGGCTCTTAAGTTATGTGTAGCAAGAGTGAAGAAAAAGATTGATTGCAAGGGAGCAATTAAATCATAGACTTTAGCATTCTGAGATAGAAACAAGAAGAAAGAGCAGAACAAGGTACTGGAAAAAAGATCAGCCAAGTGACAAGAAATAGGAGGAACAAGCTAGCTGTCTTAGATTAGTAAGTTAATCGAGTAAATCATAGTTAAATATCTCTTTGCAAACCTCTAGGGGTAATTCGTTCCACCTCAAGCCACAAGGTGCTTATTTGTAAATTACACAAAATTGTTTTAAGAAAAAACACAAAAAAGATTATGCGGGAAAGAAATAGGATCCCAACTTACGATCCGTAAGACAGAAAAAAAGCCCCTTGACGGGCGCCCGCCCATAAGAAAAAGAACACCCTCAAAAGTCAAAATTAAATCTAATTTGCCTCCCCATGTTCTTTTTTTCTTTTTGAAGATTTTCCCTTGCAGATCCCTTTTGCATCTGCCTTATGTAATTAATTTTAATTTAATGTGTTAGCAATTGGCTCTTTGGGAAGAACTTAAGAGTAAAAATAGCTTAGTCTTAAATCAAGAACCCCTAAAACCTAATGTTTCATGTCTGTATGAACTTCCATTGATTTAATTTCATAATGTTTAACAACCTATTAGCTTTAAAAAAAATACCTTTTCAATGAGCCACTTCCCATCAACCATAAGAGGATAGGTAGCCAAAGTCCTAGCACAACTCTAGCAATAAATATTTATTCTTTTTTGTTTTTCTTTCCTGCATAAACTCATTTAAGACAAGTGGTTTTATATTTTTTTTCTTCTCTTTCCTGTTTATTGGGGTTGGGGTTGGTAGGGTTCATCGGTTCTTCCACACTCTTTCAAGAAATTATAATCAGATCAAAATAATAGATACATACCTTCATGGGCTGCTTCTTCCAGCTTAATTTGTTGTCGGAGATCTGCTACCCTATTAATCTGGTTCAAAAAGCTAAAATGTAATGAGCAACATATATAAGGTTAAGGGAGGATGAGGCCAGAAAAGCTTTCATTGTGATGTTAGTTACATTTAGAATATATCTATCCATTCCGAGTCATCAATAAGTAAATTGGTCAGAGAATTGTGTAAGACTTAAGAGCCAAGACAATGGGAGATGCTACTGAATCCATTACTCTAGAAATAAGCCTGATACATTTCATATTGGCATACATCACAAATTGGAAAATACAAAGCAAAAGTGTTGGTTTTTTTTTTTTTTATTTCTTGGCTATGTGCTTTCTATCCTTTTATCTTTTCTGTTATAAGCTCAAAAACAAGCATGGTTCAGAAAGAAAAACAAAAGGATGAAAAGCCAGATTTTAGAACCCAGACTAATGATACATTGTACAACGAGCAAAGAAATTTTCTTCCAAATTTAAAACTGCAATAAAGAAGAAAGGGGATAGGTCCAACCAGAACTAATATTAGAGTTTATCATACCTCTACTTCAAGTTTCTTCTGTGAAATAGCAAGTGATCTTGCAAGATCAGCATTTGTCGTCTGCAATTACTAGTGATATTTAGAAACAAGAACTCCCTGCCAAATGCAATAGACAAACAAAAATATGGAGAAAACTGTCTAACAAAATATGAAGTAGATATCTAAACCAATTGTTGCAGCACCTCTAGCTTAGCCAAACGTTGGAGGGCCTCCATTCTAGTATTATTATGTTTCTGCTTTTCTAACTCAACAGCTTCCATCATTTCCATTGTAGTTGTCTGCAGCTCTGAAGCCTGATACAAGTAAGAAGATAACAATCCATTAATGCTACAGTTGAAAGACAACTTCAGCTGCAGAACAAGGGAGGGGAAAAGAAAGAGGAACAGAGGATAGAGGGAAATAAGGAAGAAAGTGGGAGAAACAGAGGAACTTTTGGTAGACTACAAAAAATAGGGATGAAAATCAAGTAATAAGACAAAAAGTAAAAGTAGGGATAGAATCCAATACTCAATCTCAATATTCTTAAACCAAACATACTAGAAACAAAGTGAATAGATACTTATAGACGACTCTCTAAACCATAACATAAATACAAAATACCAAATATAACCTTACATGCTCTAACTCTAATAATTCCTTAAATAGTAAAAATCATAATAAAGCAAATCTCTAAAGATAGTTAAATCCGTGGATAAGCAAGATCTTGTCCCACTTCAACTTAATAGACATTCAGAACAATTGCAAGCATAAATTTAAGAGAGAAAACTAAAGGAACACCCAATTAGATGCAGCTTAGGTGTAGCGGCTAATCTTTAATGAAAGAAAGAGGAAAAGAAGAATGTAAAAATGGCTATGATCTCATTCAAATTCAAAGCAAATATTGATGCATTAGTGCAAACATTGTTCCAGGCTTTTCCATTCTTTGCTATATTGCAGTATTTATTTATGCCAAGTTGAGGCTCTAGCTTAATAATCAAAGTAAAAGAGGTAGATTCAGATCTTTGAGGCATAACACTTAAATTTTTAGTGCCCTAAGTAATGACCAGGTTCTATAAAGAAGAAAAAAAAGAGGGTTAAAGAGACTGGGGACAGTAACCTCTAAAGAAGTCATGTGTTCTATTCTTAACAATATACAGAATTTGTTTAGTTGCAAATCCTGCGGCCTTAATGTTGTTAGTTTCCAATTGTATGGCACTACCTTCAGCCCCTAAACACCCAACCCTCCACTAAAAAACAAAATATAATGAATTATGTTTTTCCTGTGATCAGCAAATTTCTGGTAAAGTATTTCAAAGCGTATAATCTTGAAATTTGATAGAAAAAAAATCCCCATGGTCAGAACAAAATATTTTCCTAGTCAACCTCAACAAAGAATGAAATAAAGAATGCATGCATGCATGTAATATTGTAAAAAGCCTTGTAATGTTACCTCTTGTGCTTGTTGTTTGGCTCGTTCCTCAAGTATTTTCTCTAAGCTCTGCTTTTCTCCCTCCAATCTGGCAACCATATTCTCTCGTTCTTTGATAGCTTCCACAGCTTTAGCGGCTGCTCGCTCAGCCAAAATCCTCTCCTTCCTCCTCCTCCTTTCCTCCCTCTCATGTTCACTTTCAGAGTCAGACGTTGAATCAGAACCAGAATCTGAATCAGAGCTTCCATCACTTGTGGGCTGAGAGCCCCTTTTTACATCATCCGAGACTGGACTTCTGGATGAACCAATGGACTTGGATTTCCCACTTACAGTAGTTCTCAATTGATCATGACCATCAGCCATTCCTATCTTCACTTCAGGTACCCCATCAACTTCTCCCAATTCCAACATCTTTTGGAAAGAATGGTTCTTGTTTATGGCCCGCGAAAACCCTTCCACATCGGAAGAAAGGCCTTTAGAATCCAATTTCCAACCATTTTCATCATCTGTTTCATCTTTCAGTTTCAGCATAAAGCTTGTAGCAGTGTCCTTGTGATCCAACTCCAACCCCTCCGAATTCTTACCATCATTATGTATATCAACACTAGAAGGCCTACCAGAAGAGCTTGATTCTTCACCATCACTCGGCTTCCCATTCGACTTATTTCCCAAAACAATATCTGATCTCCTCACAGACTTAATAACATTAACATTACTCTTTTGATTCCTCTTCCCTTCCAGCAGTGACAAATTAGATCCCACATTTCCTCTCCTCCTAGCATCTTTCCTCAAGCCCCGAATCCCAGACACCCCATTACTAGAGCTCGTCCCCTGACTAGGTGTACTAAGAAGTTCAGTCCAATCACTATCTGTAAGTGTGGGCTTAGGTTTGGATGAATCTTTCGTGCTCGAAACCTCTTTGTCTGGATTCGAAATATTAACTGAATTATTACTATTATTATTACTAGATAAGTTAGCATTGGGATCATTGAACAATTTGCCATGATAATCATTATGTTCTTGTGATTTCTTTTTTAATTGATCCTTTAAAGATACAACCCCACTGGTTTTCGTTGGAGTATCCAATGTAATCTCATCGGATAGTGGCTTCTCATTCTTCCCAAGCGACTCCGCCGCTTGCTGATCGATCTGATCCGTCCATCACAAAATTCAGTTACAACTACCCTAAATCAAACTAATATTGTTTAATAAAAATGAAAATAAAATGAAATGAAACCAGATGGATAAATTCACAGTGCTCATTAGATCTCCCTAGAGAATAGCATGAAACTTAAAAAAATAATAATAATAAGAGACTAATTATAAAGAAGAAAAAACTTGCCTGTTGAAGGAGAGTTTCAGCGACTTTGAGCTTGGACGAGATCCAATTTGCCATTAGAACCTTGTTCCTTTTTTTGTTTATTTCTATTTTTTTATCAGCACATTCTTGTGGTTTTGGCGAAAAATTTTGAGTTGGAAGAGAAGGCGAAGGACGAAGGAATAGATTTGGAGGGGACTAAGATAGGTTGGTGAAAGCGTGGGTTATTGCAGACGCAGGGAGACGAAATATTGCTGTTCCCGTAGCGTTTGGGCGATCAAAGGCGTATGGAATGGTTAGTGGGGTGTCTGTCATGGTGAATGTCACAGACTGGTGTGAGTTTATTGAAACATCAGCTGCACGTGAAACGTCCACGCCAATGACTGATCACACGTGCGCGATTGTGACCGTCCAACAGCAACAGCCGGACCGGTCATCTAAAAGAGGAATCGTTATCGCTTGCCACCAAAAACATTTTAGGTTAAAATGGCAAAAGAAAATCCTTAAATTATTTATTCAAAATAGATTTATATATTTTTATTGTACTTAAATAAGTTATTATTTTATTTATATTTAAGTAAATTTTTATTTTAAATAAAAAATTAATTTATATTAAAATTTTATATAGATACAATTTAAAAATTAAGAATCTATTTAAATACAAATTAAAAATTAAAAACTTATTTAATATAAATTAAAATTAAATATTTATTTAAATGTAATAAAAATAATTTTAATTAAATTGATAAATTTTGAAAACTTTTTAATTATGTCAGACAAAACTTTACATTTACAAAATTATTATTATAATTATTAAAAAAAACTTAAAAATATTTATCATTATTTCGTTTCTTACCAAGATTTATCTTTATTATTGGAGTCAGTGAATATTAAAAAATTATTAATGAACTATGAAATATTAAATAATTAATATCAATAATATTTATATATAGATAAAAAATGATCTTTGTAAAGGAGAAAATCAACTTATATCAATGTAAATTTTTTTAATTTTGTATATATTTTTAACAATTTATTTCTACATATCTCAAAAATAAGATTAAATCATTTTTTATTTTTTTTAATTTGTGTCTCTCATCTTTTAAATTTATTAAAATTAATTATTAAAAATTATAAAATTAAAAAATTTTACAATAATATAAATTAATTTTGTAGCTCGCTATAAAAATATATATAATTGCACAAAATACAAATAAAATATATCATGTTGGACATATTTTGCATGTTATGATTTTTACATTATATTATAAAAAAAAACTTATACATTTATAAAACATTACATTAACTAAATGATTTGCAAAAAATCTAAACCTACATATCTAATCAATATGAGTCATATTTGATGCATAAATTATTGATAAGATATGATGATAATTATCTTATATCATGTTTAATTTGTATCTAAGAAAATGATAGGGATCGCAATGAGGATTAATATCTTATTGATGTAAGATTATTCAATCATCTCCAAGTAGAGAGAATTATTTTTAATCTATAGAATTAAACTTACATGTTCAATTGTACCTTTTAAAATTACATAAATAATTTAAATTGTATAAATTTTAATAAAGATAATTTTGATAAATAAATAAATTATTATATCATAATACTTGCATACATCAAACATAAAATATGATGATATTATTTAATCTAATTTTAGTCATAATATTATATTATCTTATTCTATTATAATCTTATAAATCAAACATAACTATAATTTTTTAAATAGGAAAAACCTATGCCAGATTTCCTTCTTATAAAACTCAGAACAACAATTACCAAAATCCAAAAAGAAAAAATTCTATTCAAATATCTACTTTCTTTCCTCAATATTGAATTATTTTTAATCATAAATTTATATCTTAATATGATTTTTAATTTTAATATTATTTAAATAGTATTTTTATGTTGTTAATTATATTCCATTTTTAATTTTTTTAATTTATGCTAATTATGCTTTTCTTTTTATTTTCTATTTTTCTTAAATCTTTTTTATTGATTATTTTTCCATTATTTCTTAAATCCTAAGAAATGCAAATTGATTGAAAACTTGTTAATTTTTATTAAATAATTCAAATTCATGATTCCTTGCTAGAAGTTATTTAAAAACAAAAAATTGATCAATGATTCCGTCAATAATGTAATCTATCTATAAACTAAAATTTCGTCAACAATAACTAAATTCCTTCAGTAAAATCCATTGTCATAATTTTAATTTCATCTATAATTTGAATAATTTCATCTATAATCATTTGATAAACCTATAAACATGTGCGCTTAATTAAAAAAAAAACTTATTATTTTTATTATTAATAATAAAAATAAAAAATCCATATATGAAATCAACATTATAACCATTAAATGAATCCAAATTATAAATTAACATTCTTAACATCTATAATATCCACAAAATATAATATTAAAAGTCAATTCATAACATCGATAAAAATATCCATAAAGATAAGAGCTCACTGTCTTGCTGCATCTCCTAATCCAAAATCAGTGTTGCCATTGTCAGGTCTAAAAAATTGTGTTGGCAAAAATTGTTTAAATCTTATAACTACATCATCTAATCCATAAAAAGACCTAAGTTCAATCTTCAACTTAGTCCTTAACTTGGTCCTTAACTCATTAATTTGTTTTTGTATCTGAAGTTAAGGAGGCACTAATGATGGACCACAAACAAAGTGAGACGTTGTTGCTGCAACAATGGACTAATTTAAGTAAAAAAGGTCTTTAAATCTATCCGCAGATCCAAAGCTATATACATGAGTACGTGTAGCTTCAACCCTTCAAATAGCTTTAATCTATGCCTATGGATCAAAATTTAGATGATTGGAAGAGTCTTCACCATATTTTTGAGATAATGCAGTAACATAATTTTCTTACAAAAAATTTAAAACAATTATCATTCCAACACAAGTACAGTATCATTCCAACACAGTTCAATACCATTAGTCTTACAATGTTTAGGCTTTCAATTACTACATTATTTACTTCATCAATAAGCACGATACAAAATATAGTTCAATATTAAATTTCCTACAATATTTTAGTCTTCAAGACATAGGCACCGAGGCCAACGAGGATTACCAATGAAGAGAAAAGAGTAGAGAGAATAGAGAATAGAGAAGGAGGAGAAAGAAAACAAGAATTAGGGATTGGAATCAGGGCAAAAAAGAAAGGGGAAGGGAATTTTGACTAAAAACACACTTTTAGCAATGGATTACTGAGGATTTTTTGTTGGTAATTCAAAATATTTTTTTTTTTACTTTTAACGATAAATTACTAATAAAATCCATCGTTAAAAAAATTTTCCTTTAAAAAAATTAAAAAAATTTATTGAAATTCCTTTTAGTGATGAATTTTTTCTGTTAATAATTTATCGTTAAAACTTTTAGCCACAGATTATAAACAAAATTTTTTTGATCGGTAAATTCCATTGGAAAAAATTATTTTTTTTGTATTTTCATTGGCAAACCATCGTAAATTAGTAAGTAATTAATAATGAAAAATTTTGTCATTAAAAATCCATCGGTATTAGACTTATTTTTGGTAGTGTGTGACCTATGCAATACACATGATAGTTTTGTCTACTTAAATCTTTGTAAACACATAAAAATTAGTATTTTATGCGCACTTATGTAACTTTTAAATTTTATACCATACTTAAAATTCAAATATTGAAATGACATATCATAAAAAATAAACTTATTTAAAAAATAGATGGTAAATAATATTAAAATCATAAAATAAAAAATACAAATGATAAAAAAATAGAAATTTGCATTTGTACCTTTATGTTATATCATTAATAAAGATAAGTTATATTTATTTTAAAAAGTATGAAATTATTATTACGTAGGTTTTTGATAAAATGAATTTTTGAGATTTTATTTATTTCCAATTAAATAAAATTAAACTTTAATTTTGAATTAAATAAAAAAATTCCATTGCTAGTAACTTGAGTTACAATCAATAGTGATAATATCTATAATACTTCTTTACGCATTTTGCATTATGAATTGCATTAATTCAAACCCTACTGAGCTTAATTGGCTTCTTACCTAACATGTTGCCTATCATTAACCAGTTTGTTAAAACTAGCTAGATCAAGTTTATTATGCCTAGTACATCTTTTTCATAAACTACGTAAAGTGAATGTAAACCTCACGCCCTTAACAAATTTAAGAGCTTTTACAACAATAAAAGCCCATGTTGTAATAGAATATGTGATCATTCCTTTAACTTAAGATTAAAAAGCACTAATAACCATCTCATCCCTATTTCAAGCAACTCTATACCACCAATTGCATTTGCCATATAAATAGTTTCATCAAAATTAACTTTAATAAAATTTAACTGTTAACTATTTCACTAAATAAAAAACTTTAATCAAGATTAAATCAAATTAAAATAAAGAGGAAAACAAAAGAAAAGGCAACATGGATAGAAAATTTTTAAATTTTATTAGCATTTGTTGATTTGTTACAAATGTTACCACTAAAATAAAACAAAAGTAAGTGAAAGTAATAGTACAACTTACAATTGACTTTCTTTTATACTACACTTCACTAGTCTTTATGACTTAATGGAATTGAAAATGAAGCAAGATGATTTGATTAAGCACTTAAAGGTTCCATTGACTTTAACTTGTAAAAGAGCTTTCACATGAAAGTCAAATTTTCAAATGTTTGTAGCTTGTATATTTTTATAGGTTTGTAGCTTTTTATCTCTCTTGCTTGAGCTAAAGTTAGCCAATTGCTTCTTCAGAATCTTTCATCTTTTTCTATGGTTGAAGCTCTAAAATCCTTCTTTTTAGAAATGTTTCCCTTTTTTTTTTTTAGCTTTCTTAATTTATAAAAAAGTCCTAAGAGTTTGATTTTTCTTATATGTTAATGATTTGAATTTTAAAATCTTTAACCAAATCATATCACATTATACTGATTTAACAAATATTTATTATTTTCAATTTAGTTTAATTAGATTAACTGAATTAAATTTATTTAAACAGCTTTCAAAGGTTTATTTAATCTAAAGTTATTTATAATCCATATATAAGAAATAATATTATCATACGTAAATTTTAAGAGAATATTTAATAAGAAAACATTTGAGTCAAAAAGAGAATTGGTGTTTTTGCTAATTTTGAATTAAGAATGATAAATTTGATTTTTTTTTTTATTTTTAACTATAAATCAATTCAAAACATAAATAATTAATTACATATGATTCGGTCTTTACTTAAATTTTAAAAGATTTAAATAATTAAATAATCATTTTAATTTTAATTTGATAAATAGAATAAAAGATCTTTACTTAAAGTTTGAAAGATTTCGATAATTAAATAATTTTTTTAATTTATTTATTTGATAAATACCATAAAATTAGAAACCATTTTATGTATTA